>BGPT01000401.1:0-15128 GCA_003297045.1 Symbiodinium sp. clade C Y103
GAACTGAACTCGAACTGCCCCCCCCCCGCCCGACCTCCGTCCCCGAACCGCAGTTCGAACTCGAACCGAACAGTTCGAACCCCCCCGGGGCACACTCTGGATTCCACATCTCTTTAAAAAGAGTAGAAGCAACCATGGATTCCATGCGAGAACGGAATACTTCAACGGCACTAAAGCGTCCAGTGGCGATGAATCAAAGGGCCCAATTCTGTAGGCCACCATACATGACATCAACGAGACGAACATCATTGACTGATTGTCCTGCGATCTGAGCTTTCCTACTCTATTGTGTACTCTCAACAACACGAGGGAATGAAAGACCATATATTGATAATGAGTAGAGTAGAGCTAGACTTCCACGAAGAATCCTCCTGTTGATGAGTAGGTGACCGCTTAATCTGCTGTCGGCTGTGTGATCGACGTCGGCTTCGAGAATCCTTTCGACATGATTGGCGAGCTCTCCTGTCCCGAGTCCGTGATCGATCTCAAGAGTCGCGTGGCATTCTGAACGTTGCACTCAAAGGTCTAAGGGCCGGACAAATCACTAGGAAATGCTTGAGACAAATTCATGAATAACAAAGTCAAAATGGGAAAGGCACTGGAAACACATAGGACAACTGAGTGAAAGACAACTGGCAAATAAGTGTCAAATGACAAATGAGAGAAAATGAAAGCACATCAACTGATAAAAGAAAACAAGAATAGCCGTCACCTGTTGCAAAACTAAGACAAGGGTCAAAAAGTCGAACCCTCATACTCAGTCACAAAATTTAGTAGAAATAATGCAAAGCCATGTTTGGTGACCCGTGGACAAATCACTGATGTGTGAAACGAGTTCAAAATCTTTGGATGTCCATTGCATTCATGGAAAAGCACGCACAGATACTGAAGAGTACAAAGATGGGCTCGAAACGCCCATCGTTTATCAGAACCATGCACGACATCAAAAAATTGAACTGCTGCGTGGTCTGCAATGACTCCACCTTGATGCACCCGAAAATGATGTTGCCGACTGACAGATGTGCCAACAATTGTCAAAGGGCGGGTAGTGCCCGCCCCACCATACTTCTGAGTTGTCTGCAAAATGTGAATGAGTTCAGAGTCGGTCATATGTAGTCCAGTAATCTGTTGTCCACGTGTATAGAAACTGTTGGTTGGTAGCAATGCAGAATCTTCTGGATCTGATGCGGACGGGCGCACAACTCCCTCAGCTACTGAATGTATGGCATTCAAAGCACTAGTATTATGAGCGAAGAAATAGTGATATGAAAATCAAAAGGATCACTGATCTCCAACTCATTAGGAATGAGCTTGGTGATGATGGCCAGGGGTCGATTTTGGTGATCACTGAGAATTCCAAAATTCTGCACCAACTCAATAGTTGAAGGATACAGCAGAAGACTCTCACCCACTAGTTGAATGCCAGGTCGGACAACATGTGCAAAATCAGGAGTGAACTGTTGTAGAAATCGACGTTGCAAATCATCTTGTAAAAATTGGACGTAATTTGACTATATGTACCAATCTCCGCAGACGGTGTGAATCCTCGAGCAGCTGTGTAATATGCAGGGTTAGGTGCATATGCTTGTTGAACTTCGCGGATACGGCCTTCCTCTAACGCGCTTGTAACGGGATATGAAAATTGTACCAAAGGTCGTCGAATACGTTTGAGCATTTCATAAATTGCTGACCAATCAATTTGTTTCATAGATTCAGTTCCTACGACCGAATCAAAAAGTCCAAATTTGATGCGAGAAATAGGTGAAAGCACCCAGAAAGAAGTGGAACAACGAGGAACATGCGGATAGCGCATTTCCCGAACTTTCTGCCGGTCACAGGAGACCGTCCAATATGAAAAGTGACAGAAACTGTGGGAACCAAAACGCTCGGATTCAGTACTTCACTTGAAATAAGCTCAGAACCTCACTTGTGCATGAAAAGTCCAGTATCCGGTGGTGTTTCACTCAAGGTGTTGTCAACTGAGCTTAATGCAGGTGGTTTTCGCTCTGAAGCATGTAATTCATATGGTTGTGCACGAATGGCGTGAGAACTCTGAGGTCCATACGCAGGCAACACCACTAATGTTGAGACATCATATTCATCATAGTCTGAAATTGAAATTGTTGCTGCAGCAAATTTTGTTGATGTAACTCCGTCTGAAGTTTCAAAGTCCGTTCCTGCATAGCCGTTTCATGATCAGTGAAGTGAGAAACCATTTGAGTCAGTGTGGTTACATCATGACATTCAACCTGAATTTGATGATCCGATCCATTAAGTGTAATGCGTCCAGATGATGGAGTTTGCATCTGTCGTATAATACTCATTGGAATCATACCAGGAGTGATGGGTACCAAAGGTAGTGGTGCCCCCGCTTTGGGAAAACTGCTTGGTGAGCGCAGCGACATGGCGATACGTTATCAGGGTGTGAAGAGCCGACTACAAATATAGGAACAAGATTGGTAAGGCTAAATACTATCCTGCTGAGAAACAATCCGGTGGGAAAGACTACGAACATATGAAGAAAGAAGAGCCATCGCACTGTGTATTGGGCCAATCAATGACGAAAGAATAGATACATTTCAAACTGAGTGCAAGACAGAAAGATGTGTCGAATTCTGGTCCCATATGGACTTTCTCTATAGTCCAATATATGGGCTTTCTCAATGACGCAGTAACGTCTTCTCCCGGTTCTATGAACCTTTTTTTCCTTGGTTAGTCTCATGCTCGTCACGAACAGCGCGCCTCCGCTGAAGTGGCTCTCGATTGCTGATCCCAGTCAATTGCTGGGGGCAACTTCTCTGGCGTAGCCCAGTGCCTCCAGATAAGTTGATTACCAGACTTATGTGGTTGCCTTCGATGTACACGGGAAAATGCCCGCCCATGCTCTAGGTCTCCCCGAAAGGAGCCAACGGTGCGACCAAGGGAGGTCAAACACCCAGACACACTGGAGATATGGTCAAGAGAGGAAGGGTAGGGGGATGTTCTTGTACTCGCCCGGAAGGAACCTGAACAGCTTGGACAACAGTTCACAAAACGATAGTTGGTAGAAATGCAGGTACGTCATTCTGGCGTCCCAGAATGATTTCACACTTCTCAACAGGCGTCTTGGTTGGCCTGAGTCCTGTTGAGAAGCCTCAGGCCCCCTGCAGCCTATACGAATCCGTTGCGCTATGCACATAAACAAACCGCATGTGATAGCGGGTTCTACACACACACAACCCACACACACACACACAGCGCCCACAGACACACAACTCACAGACACACAACTCACCCGCACACAACTCACTCACAGACAATTCACCCACACACAACAGGCTCACCCCCAACTCTTTCACCCACAACTTTGTCACACACAACTCTTTTACACACAGCGCAGTGACATCCATGTGTTTTTTCCTCGCATCTTTGCGTGGAACGCGCGGCGCTTGGTGACATCGACGTCAGTTTTGTGTGGCAGCCGTGGCACTTGGTGCCATCGACTTCCATTTTGTGTGGCAGGCTTGGCAGTTGATGACACTGGGCTGGCTCTGGTGGCGCGCTTGGTTCCTGCAGGCGCGGCGGCACTTTGCTTGGCAGGCCGTGACATCAGCGTCGCTTTTGCGTGGCACGGGTGGCGCTTGGTGACATCAACTTAGCTTCTGTGTGGCAAGCGTGGCACTTATGGCATTGGGCTGGCCCTTGCGGCGCCGCAAGTCTTTCACGCGCAACGCCTTCACACACATAAATTTAGACACACAAACTTCAACACACAACACTTTGACACACAATTTTGTCACATGCAACTCTGCAAATCTCTCATGCACAACATTTTTACACACAACTTTGCGCACAATTGCTTCACACACAAGCTTGAACAAATTTTAACACGCAACGCTTTCAGACACAACCTTGTCAAACACAACTCTTTCACACAACTCTTTCCCACATAACCCTTTCACACACAATTCTGTTACACACAAATCTTTCGCGCGAAACGCTATATTGCCACAACCCATCACATATCATTGCCGCACACCACTTTTTCACACACCGCCATTCGCACACAACTCCTTCACACACAGCATTGTCACACACAACTCTTTTATACACAACACTTGCACACACACACACAAACTGGAACACACAAACTTGAACACGCAGCGCTTTCACACACAACATTCTCACACACCACTCTTTCACGCACGACCATTCCCACACAATTTCTTCACACGCAACATTGTCACACACAACTCTGTCTCACACAGCTCTTTCACACAAAAGTCTTTTACGCACATCTCGTCCACACACAACCTTTCACACACAACTTTGTCGCATCTAACTCTTTCAGACACATTATTTTTGCACAAACTTGCGCACGCAACTCTTTAACACAATCTGTCTTCCACCATCCCCTTTTTCTTTCCTGCCTTTCCCGGCCCATCTTCAAATCTGTTTTGTGTTTATTTGAAGAAACAAACATGTGGGGTTGTCCGGTTCTTCAATATCTGGGATCGGCACATGCCATTCGCGGGTTTGTTTTAGCTTTGATGCTTGGGTTTCACACTCGATCAACCTACCGGCTGGTAAACTGGTATGTTGTGTTGTAGTGTTGATGTATAAACTCCACATCAGACATCGGACAGTTAATAAACCAATCCAAAAAAAACAACGTGCTGCGCCGCTGCTGTGTTTCCTTCATAATCATGCCAAAATATTTTTGCGACACTTGAAACGTAACCGAAACCTGTTTGTGATCGCATTGGCTTGCAAGCGGCAAACCCAACAATTGAAGAAACACGTGAAATCGAACAAAAATACTTTCGTGAAACCATTGTGGGTCCCAAAACAGCATGACACATCAGCAAATGCACATCCTCAGACGGTTCTCATTGCTCCTGGAAAATTTAGAATTGCCAAGTCAAAACCAAAATTCGTTCATTCGGACTGATGTCCACTATCTTTATTCATTCAATTGTCACAAAGATTGCAAAACAGTCTGTTTTGAAATCGTTTTGTTGCACACACACACACACACACTGTTGAAATAATTTATGAAAAACATTGATAAGGTTGAAACAACAGTTTGCGGTGTTCATGGTTGGTCACAACAACTGGAAAAAACTGACCCGTTTTGTGCAGCAATTGGGTTCCTATGCTCGAAAACGGCTGGCATGCCGTGCGTACGACATTCGGTGTGAAACAATACAAAATGTATGGCGCAAATTAGATTTGTTGACCCCAATGCAGCAAAAATATCACACACTACATGAAATTTGCGGCCGTCATGAAGAAACATGTGCTGCATGCAGATCAATCAAGGACGATCTCAGTGCGAACGTTGTGGTTTGTGGAAATTGGAAGTTCTTCATTGTGCAGGCTGCGACGATGCCAATCCCTGGTGGGCAAACCTCCATGCTGCGGCAAAGACAGCATGTAGGCTGCTGTTGGCAATTCTTTGGTCATCAAACATGCACTAAAATTGATTACATTCAACTGCAGGTGGAATTGGCATCTTCCAACATTATGGCCGCTCGAATTGTTCCGGCCTTAAATTCATGCGATTGTTGCAGTTGGTAAAAACTTGGATTTCTCTTGGATTGGATACATTTCAAAAATTCTTTGCCAATGGCACAACTCAACTTTCACCCAGGTCTTGCAGCAGATCTTGCAAAATGAACAGAGGAATTTGCTGCACACACTATTGACAATGTTGCGTTTGGGATTTAGAGTGATTTGCAAAAATTCGATAGAAGGTGGAAAACAATCTGGGATTGCTTGGTGACAAACCTTGATTTGGTGAAGTAAACAATGCCAAGTGCAGGAGATCCCGGGGCAATGCGAGGAGTCAAAGGCATCGCTGTTAAAAGCAATGTTGGATAGGTCAAGGTGTTCAACGTGTGCAATACAAAAATCATGTTTTATTCCATGTTGCAACCTATCCGAACAGGATCTCCGCAACCGGGCCCTTTTCCATCGATACAGGTGAGATGCTTGAATGCAAAACTTGGTAAACATATATAGCCTATCAATATCTGTGAATACGAATCGGTTGCACTTGAACCATGGAAGGTCAAGAAGAAGACGGATTTCTGCAAATTCTAAAGAGTTCCATCGAGGCTATGGCAATGTCACTGCAATGCTTGGACGTTTGCAAAGGGTTGGGGTCTTGTGCATGGCATGACATCCAAAGTATCATTTGCCGCATCTTGAACAATTCCGTATGCCACTTGATTGTGCGTGAAACAGTTTCTTATTGAAACATGTCCAGGCTAGAGTTCCAAGTGTGCATGGAGCTCCAGCCGGTACTGGCGGTACAGGCAACACTGGTGAGGACAGGGGCTTACATGCTAGCCACGTACCACTTATATACACGCTACCTACATGATACATCCATACAGGGTTCACGGGTTCACTACCTTTTTCCGTTCACCCATCCTACAGAAAGAAGGGGCGTAAGGGTAAACTACACCCCTATGTCCAGCCTAGCTACTGCTAGCCATGACCATATAGACAGATAGATATGTAAATACGCATCCATCTCGGAACTCTTGCCACTTGCCATTCCACATGCGATTGTGGTGCGAATGCTGGCGCAAGGAGGATTCCAGCAACCAAGACTGCAGAGTCAAATCTCGTGATGGTGGCTGCTTGACTGCTTGATTCCTTGGTTTCTATACTATGCTGTGCACTGGCAGCTTCAAACCGAGAACTGTGTCGTGCCTGTAGAATCTGTACGAAGACATTCATTTACAAAAACAAATTGTATTGTGCAGCGTTTTTGTCTTCAATCGCTTTCGATGCATCAGTTGGATCAGGTATCACGACACTTGGTCAGCTATTCCTAACGCTTTGAAATTTCTTTGAGTGAACCACGATCTTTCTTCATACGACAAATGGTTGCAGTATGTTGCGGCCAAGACCTGGATAAAAATTGTCGAATCTTTCTGACCCGTTCGAGGTCCCTATGAAAGTGGAGCAGTTGAAGCAGCATCTTTCGAGAGCCTGTCCGACCAGGAACAAAACCGAGAGCAGTTTTTGCTCTATCAACTGATGGAATGTAGAACCCTTGTGAAACTTGAAGCGGGTCGACTTGGATTGCCCTGATCTTACAGGAGAGCACCCCGAAGCAGTTATGACCCTGGCTGTGAGCTGCTTCTGACTTACTTGCATGGACAAATGACGAAAAGTGAGAATTTGCTGAGGAGATGTTTGATAATCTCGCCACGTGATCCTTGGAAGGCGGGCCAAAAGCAATTTCCCTGTAGTGTTTCCGATCGCAGAACATACAGAACTGTAGCCTCCGTAGCCTTGGTGTTGCTGGATGGTTTTGAATGTTTATTTGTGAATCTGTGAAGTGAAGTGTTTTGTCAGATGTTGAGTGTCAGATGTCGAGGTTTGCTGGGATGTCTTCATTGGAGTATTGATCATCTACACGATCATCACCCTGACCTGGCGCATTGGTTTTGACCAGGCGCATTTGACCAACTTTGACCAACTGCACTGACTGCACTTGTGAAATAATGCAAGTGAAAGGCTGAACAGCTTTGAGATCAAACATTTTGTGATGGTGTGTCAATGTGAGTTATGAACATGTTGAATAGAAAACTTTCCAGTTCCAACCTTGAGGTCTAAGTCATCGACACTGCGGGCAAAATAGAAGACAAAATGTCGGAACAGTCGCTTTAAATGGGTGCAAATGTACATGTCAGCCTGAGACAGCTGATGTCAGCTGTGTTTTCGTGGAAGTGTTCTAGCAGTTTTGAACAATTGAAGTGCTGGAGGAAGCTCGTGAAGCAGCTCTGGCATTGGAATACTCCATTGACATCCTTTTTGCCGCCCAGCACCCGGATTCTTTTCTGGAAGTAACAAAGTGGTTGTCAAATGGCCTTGCAGAAATCGATCAGGTGGATACCATTCTTTGTTTCCGAACAGGCTTCTACATGGAGGACAAGTGTCTAACTAGCACGAAACTGTGACTCGTTGAGCTTGTAATGTTTCTTTGCTCTTTTTTGCTGCAGTTTAGTTCTTGGACTCTGTCTCTTCAAGAAAAAGGACACTGCTAGCCTTGAGTCATTTGATTTGTATATTTCAAGGACACTTTCATCACTGATTGGTGGGAGATTGCGAAGAGGCATGCTTTTATCGCTTGATGTTCCACTTAAGTCTTTGTTTCCGCCGGCAGCTGTGGCCGCTGTGGCCGCCGTAGCCGCTGTGACCGAAGGTACTGCATGACGTACTTTCTTTTCGATCTCCTGTCATGGTTTCCGATTGATTTGCTGGTTCAGGCCATTTTGTGTCCTTGCTTTTGGGCACGGTTTTGCAATGTTTTACACGTCCACTACATCAGTTCCATTATGACGAGTCTCTTCATTTTGCTTAATCATTCTTAAACTGTAGTTGTCAACTGCCTTCCTATAGTCTTTTTTGTCATGCCTGAGCAACTGGAAGGTCCTCACTGGTCAAAACAGCTCTGGGATGAGGCACCTGCGAGTTGAATGCTTGTAGTTTCGATGTTTTGACTTAGCCAACCTGTGCTGGAAAAAGTGAAGTGGTTTTTAAACTCGAGTCAGCTCAATGTGTCATTGCTGAGAGTCTTTGAACCCAAGGTCTGTAAAGCTCATGAAGTTCGTTCGCTTGGTGATCGGCTGAGCATTGTGCACTTCTGCCGAACTTCACATCTTGTCACATTTTGTCAAATCTAGTGTTTTTGTATGCTGCAACGTTGTGGTAGCTTTATGTACCTAGCAGCAGCTCGACCAATCATTGGCCACATAGCTGCACTCACTAGCCAGCGGGCACCAGCGGGCACCATCTGGCACCAGTGGCACTAAGGTCCGCCTCGCCAAGTTGATGCGGCTCTTCAAGCTCAACAGGTTTCGACAAACTTGACCAAACGACTTCCACTAAACTCTTCCAAAGAGTTCGAAGTGCATCTACTGTGGAAACATCACGTATTGTGACGCTGTATGAAACCGTCAGGTTTCTCGTTCTTCTAGAGGAAAAGCTCCATTTGAAGCCCGCCATGATTCGTATGGCCGGAGACCCAGACCAGAAGCGACCACATGCTACAACTGCTACATTGTATTATTTGTCTATTTATTTGTGCTATATTCATATATATATATATACACATCTATATTACATCTTTATGCATACACATGCAAATGCAGCATACTTTCATAAATTGTTTGAATCGGCAATGGCTGGGATCGTTTGCCACTTTAATTCATTCAGGCAAGTGACAGAATTAAACTGTTTGCTACTGTCTGCGTAAAGTTTTTGCATGTTGCAACAGGTTCCGTTTGAAGCAAGTTTGATTGCAGCTGTTGGAAACAGCAGAGGTCAGACTCATCATCAACATTGTCTTTCTGGCACACTTGCTTGCTTGCATGTGGCAGCAGTCTTAAAACGACTTGTCTAAGCTAGTATCCAGAAGTCATCTGAAGTCACATTTGGTGCTCTGGTTCTGTTTCTGCAGCCTTGCAGTGGTTCAACTGCCGTGAAGTGATTGACCTATGTGAACAGACTTGCTCCATCGTGCTCCACCGTGCTCCGCTGAACTCGAGGCATTTCATAGCTTTGCCAGCATGCGGGGAGGAGACTGAGGCTTGGCAAAGGCTTCATACTGACCTTGGAATGCTTGGAATGCTTGACTGCTTTTGCTTTCCACTTGATTCATCTTGATTCAACATTTCAATACATTTCATGCCCTCCATGAAGAGTTCAGCATTTATCAGCATTTTCACGAATCTTTTTTGGATTGATGATTCCAAGAGATTTCTTTGCTTCAGTATGAGATGCAATTTGGGTGTCAACTTGAGATGGTCAATTTGACAGGATATCCCGGCAGTTGGACCTTGTCCAGATGCAGATCAGCCAAAGTATCTTCCAAACTGGATCAGGAACGCTTTGAGAACTTTGATTCATTTTCAAGAATGAGTCAAGAACTGGATGATTTTTCTTCATATTTTTGCACAGGTCCAGATTTTGCATCAAATGTTGTGACGGTGACAATTGCATTGGCTCTGGGGAACTTTGAGGGACTAGTTCATTTTGTGTCGGGAGGGCTGCTTGCCACTCCTGTCGTGATGTGCGTCCGCAGCTTCCATTATCAACAGATCAATAGCCCTATCCTTGTACATTTAGGCAAAGGCTTTACAGACCAAGAATCTCTGCCCGAAAGTCTGCGTGGCACGGAATCGATTCTAGTTTCATATTATTGTAGTTCTGCTGGGCCGGTCAAACAACATGCGAAGAAGCACCGCTGCTCTAATTACTTCAATTGGATGGAGATTGAAGAGAGCGAATTCTTGAATCTAGCTTGGGAGCATGAAAACTGAGAAAATCTAAGAAACATAGCATGAGCGATGATGACGAAAAGAACCTTGGGCTAATTGGGGTCTTGTTTCAAGCCTTGCATCAGTTGCCTGGCTTTTGTCTCACACATGGCGTTGCTTGACGGCGTGGGGGAAGGCGCTGCCGAGCATCTTGGCAATAGAAAAAAAATGTTTTGAAACATAAGAGAAATAACTTCGAAAACAAAAAACCTTCAACGTGTGCATGCAGCTGACAGCACCCTGCTATGTAAGCCCTTCAAATCCCCACAAGTAGTCTATAACCATCGCTAGAGCTTTGCATGCATTCAGCTTTAAATTGAAGGAATGATTTTGATTTGAATGCATAGCACTAAGGCTTCGAGCGTCATTGGAGGTGACTGCTGTGAAGCTACGCACCATTGAGCTGATAATATTCTAGATCCGAACAACAATTGCATTTGTTTTTCCCAGACCCCACCGTCCCCACCTATTTCAATCTGTTCCAATCTGTTTCATGCGTATCGTTGCGTAGGCCTTGCTCCAAGAACTTGGCGCCAAACGCGAAGAAGCACGTGCCAGGCAGCACAAAGAGGCCCAAAAAGAGCACTCTCGCTGAAGAAAGGATCTCACCAAGCTCACATCCATAGCATCTCAAACTCCGGTCGTGAAAGACGACCAGCCTCAAGATGCTTCAAGATGTTTCAGGATGCTTTGGAAACCAGAGAAATCAAACCCACAAATGGTTTGAAAACTCAACTGGAGGGAGGGAGGCAAAGACGGATTCAATTTTTTGACAGAAAATGATGTTTTCATGTTGCCTTCATGGCGGAAGGAAGCTTCAGCAGAAGAGGCACGCTTCTGGTTGCGTTGCCATGCTTGTCCTTGGGTGAAACACGGCAAAGTCCATATGATCTGGAGGAGTTCTGTTTGCCCCAAAAGTCTTTATACCAATTTGTCCAAAGTGAGGCTGCCAGACAAGCAGAAGAGGCTGACAGGACACCCTTATCATGGTGCCACATGCTGCCGCATATGGTGCCACTGTTTATGCTGTGAACGTCCGCATGTCTAGGGAAAGCCCAGTGCTTTAACTGTCAGGATCTCTGTCCAGGATCCTAGCTTCTCTTTCACGGCTGATCTGGTGCGCAAGTGATGTGTTTCCAGCGTTTCCTTTGCAGATGTTGTTTCAGGATGTTGTTTCAACAGATTGCATGCAGTTCATCGCAGTTCTAGATTTGAAAGCTGTGATTGCCACAGGTTGTGAAGGAAGACACTGGCTTCGAATTGTGGATTGGATCTCTGGAGGAGACTCAGAAGTTGAGTGGCGTTTTCAGCCTGAGCTTTAATACAGTGCACGAGGTGCACGTTTTGCTCGAAAGAATTCGAAGTTTCTTTCAAAATACAAACTACTCAACACTTTTTTTTTTCATCGAAGAAATTGCTCAAATCGAACGAATTGCCGCGCCTCGCTGTGACCATTCTGAGCTCTGGAGGATGCCCTCAATCTTTGTGCACTACGTGATAGGGGCATCGATGCGGTCCTAAATTGTGCCAGGGATGATTGTGAAGGTCTTAGAGGCCAATGGTTGCAGCATGGGTTGCAGGACTTGTTGATGCAGAGGAAGTTGATGTGTTGATGAAGGTGTTACATGATTTTTTCTGATTTGTATAATTGAACCTTGTTGAACCTGTCGTTGGTTGATGTTGGCTTTAGGTGAAGCTGAGATTGCCTGCTTTAAACCTCAGAGGCGTGATTCAAGGGCTTGGGATTATATACTGGGATTCCAACTGGTAGGTTCTCCACGGGCTGAACTTTTGGCTTCAGGTGTCAGAGGCGAGCGAGGGCTCATACTCGGAATGCCTCAATGGGGATGGTACCAAGCCAAGTTGCGCAAGTTGCATGCACACTCTGAGACGGCTTTGCCATCTTTGACTGTGGCTTTGAATTCTGTTAAATTCTGTAGATACCTATAGATGTTGTATGATTTTGTGACAAGCAGATGTCACTGTGTTTGTGAAGTGCCTGGCTCTCTCATCTCTCTTGTTTTAGTATCTTCACGTTCATCTTCATTTCACCAGCCATGTCTTGAACATTTCCGCACCACCACAAGCAACAGCATCAATAGTAGCGGTAGCGAGAAGCAAACTATGAGCCATATCTAAGGGTCGAAAAAGAATATGGCACCACATCTCAGGTAGAGCTTTCAGTCCTAGACTCTGGATTTAAATCAAACAAAAGTTCGAACAAGATATCATTCTCATCATTCTCATTTCTGATCATTAGGCTCCTTTGTACCGGTTGTACCGGCGTTATTATTGTCGACATATTTCACGACCATCCTCACCAACAGGCCAGTATCAGTATCATCCTCACAGTTTATCATGAAGAAAAACATTATCATGCTCATCCTCCCCCTCCTTGCCATCCTTGCCAGCCTCACCATCTCGTCTTGACGTGGATGTTGTCGTCGTTCTTTCTCATCATCATCATCATCATCATCATCATCATCATCATCATCATCATCATTTATAATCACGGTAACAGCAAGAAGAAGCATCACCGCAGTAATAGTACTGATAATGATTGGGCAGTAGTCGTCATCAACATAACAATACTCAGAGCCCTAATGATTGCTTTGAACTTCCTTGCCATCCTCATCTAAGCCCCCTTGTCCAGCTGACATTCCCTTTAGGAACCATGTGTAACACTTGGGTGTTTTCATATTTTCCAATTATCATTTTGTAGGTTTACCGTCTACCTTTGACCTCTCGGCTCACTCGGTTCACCTCACTAAAGTGTTTTTTTGTGCCCAGGAAGCGTCTCTAGGTGCTGGCTGGTTGGGCCTCAGACGTGACCAGGCCATCCGCATAGGTGATGTTCCAGTACGTATTGTTAGATGCAATATGTATCAATATGTCCATGTGTGTCAAATGCCGGTGTAACATGGTATACACGGTATGCACAGTATACACATCTCATCTTATGTTTATTTCATGTTATATCCATGTTGATTAAGTATTCTCCAACAGAAGTGTGCTCATGTACATTCTCTGCCTCCTCGCGCACAAGAATTAGTAGAAAACTTTGTTTTTGTAATTGTTGTACACTGTTTGCATTTGTGTGCTGTCTTGGAGGCTTTCTATCCCAGTGGCATTTAGTCCTCCCTACCCCCCGTTTCCAAACAGGTTCAGCCAAGCACAAGCCTTGTTCCTCTGATTTCTCCAACAAAACAATATCAGATGACAAGTCTTGTACCCAATAATTCATGTTGAAGTAACTACGTTGTTGTGCAAGCTCGCATGCATAAGATGTAGCCATGCATGCATGTATGGAAGAATGGCAATGCGGCAAAACCATGCAAAACCCACCGTTTGGGTCCTAGACTTCTAGGTCCACAGAGGTACTTCGTCCTCCAAATCAACTTCTGACAAGATTCTTGGAATACATTCAGTATATCAGAATGGTCCACAGGCCTCCAAGCCTTATCGGTGCCAACCCAGGCAATCTCAAGTCTGACGCCTGCAAATGTGTAGATGTGTAGATAATGTAGAGTCTGGCGCTTTTAATGTAATATTTTTTTCCCGAGAGCGTCTGCGAAGGGTTTTTCGTAAAAAGAGATCTGCATTATTACATTTTCATATCTTCACATCTGCACATCTTACATCTTCATATCTNTTTTCGTAAAAAGAGATCTGCATTATTACATTTTCATATCTTCACATCTGCACATCTTACATCTTCATATCTTCACATCTGCATATCTTCACATCTGCATATCTTCACATCTGCTCTTCACATCTGCACATNTTCTTAAGGCGGGCAGTGCCTCCGAAGAATCACGAACTGCAACCCTTTCGCACGAAACGAGGTTCGATCGTCAAAAACTGAGGTAAAATTGCGATTTCCGTTTGCCCGGATGAACCCTTCACGCACGAAACAAGGTTCGATCGTCAAAAACTGAGGTGAAATTGCGATTTCAAGGGGCCCGGATGAACCCTTCACGCACGAAACGAGGTTCGATCGTCAAAAACTGAGGTAAAATTGCGATTTCCATTTGCCCGGATGAACCCTTCACGCACGAAACGAGGTTCGATCGTCAAAAACTGAGGTAAAATTGCGATTTCCATTTGCCCGGATGAACCCTTCACCTACGAAACGAGGTTCAATCGTCAAAAACTGAGGTAAAATTGCGATTTCTTCGGGTCTGCGGCAACCCTTACGCACGAAACGAGGTTCGATCGTCAAAAACTGAGGTAAAATTGCGNAAATTGCGATTTCTTCGGGTCTGCGGCAACCCTTACGCACGAAACGAGGTTCGATCGTCAAAAACTGAGGTAAAATTGCGATTTCTTCGGGTCTGCGGCCGATCGTCAAAAACTGAGGTAAAATTGCGCTTTCGAATGTCCCGGATGAACCCTTCACGCACGAAATGAGGTTTGATCGTCAAAAACTGAGGTAAAATTGCGATTTCGAATGTCCCGGATGAACCCTTCACGCACGAAATGAGGTTCGATCGTGAAAAACTGCGGTAAATTTGCGATTTACGTCTCTGTGTAAAAGCGTCTGTATGTAAAAGGGTATGTGTGTCAAAGGGTCTGTGTGTAAGAGGGTCTGTGTGTGAAAGTGTCTTTGTGTAAAGGTGTTTGTGTGTAAAAGGGTCTGTGTGTAAAAGTGTTTGTGTGTAAAATGGTCTGTGTGTAAAAGTGTCTGTGTGTAAAAGGGTCTGTGTGTAGAAGCATCTGTGTGTAAGAGGGTCTGTGTGTAAAAGCTTCTGTGTGTAAAAGGGTCTGTGTGTAAAAGCGCTTGTGTGTAAAAGCATCTGTGTGTAAAAG
>BGPT01000401.1:16107-40510 GCA_003297045.1 Symbiodinium sp. clade C Y103
GCACATCTCCCCATCTTCACATCATCACATCTTCACATCTTCACATATTCACATCTTTACCTCATCACATCCTCACATCTTCAAATGCTCACATCTTCACCCCCTCACATCACACATCTTCACATATTCACATCTTCACATCTTCACATACTCATCAATCTCTTTTTATTTGCGCCTTATCCATTCACATCTTCTTTCTTTGAGACATCTTCATATATTCCTCTCNATATATTCCTCTCTCTATGTTTCATGTTATACGATCTTCACAGTTACATATCTCACTATACTTCTCTTCGCTCTCGGGCCATCCGTCGTCTAGTTTTTTTTTATCTGAAGGGCTTGTTGCATAAGCAATACCTGTATGTATATATATATACATATATATATACATGTAAATATATAAATATATGTATCGTGCATGTGTACATTATGCATTGCATGTATCTTTTTCATTCGCATCCAAAATAGTTCCAAAACTGTTGAGTTCTTGAGTTTAGGACTTGCTTCCCCCTACTCCACCCACAGGATTCAAGATGTTCCGGAAAACCACCTGATCGGACTGTCTTGAATTTGGACAAGCGAGACATGAATTCGTCAAACAATAAACGAAGTCTACATTCGTAGTCTAATGTATTGAAGCCGTTTGTCGTATACATCTACACGCGCAAACACACACACACACACACACTTGATCAGAACAGTCGTCATGGCGACAGAACCAACAAAGGCACAAATTGAAACAAGTTTGCAATGTATATGAAACAAACGTGTATTTCCAAAGGGCCTGATAAAGTTCATGAACTTTGTTTCTTGAGACCACCGCATTGTATTGAACAGATCTTGACGGTGCATGTTTTTTGTGGAAGGATTGTAAGAGTATGTTTTTTGTTTGATGCGTTGCGCAAACTCGCTCAGCATGTTATGGTGATGCGTCTCCATCCTCATAAACCTGGACACACATCGATGATGATACTACATGTAAGCAAAGCTGTTTGTGAATGCGCTCCAGTGACGCCAACTGTGAATTTGTTCGCTGGCTGCAGATTTGGAGTCTTGCCAGTTTTGACGCTGATTGGTACTCTGACGTACTGGAGTGAGTGCCTGAGCTAGACAAGGGTGATACAGCAATTCTGGTCCGCAATACTTGAAGGTATTGCAAAAATAAAACAAGAACAAAGTTTAAACGGACAAAGAATGACACATGAAATAATTACATAAAGAAATGCAGGTGCAAGGGGTAGTTTTCTTTCACTCTGAAGCAGTGACTGAGAACGCAGAACGAAAACAGGAAAACACGAGCTCAAATAAATCCTGCAGTGACCGCAATGTGCTTGAGTCATCTTGAGTCAAGATAAACTGCCCTATCAGCCTTTTAATTCTTGTCCAGGCTGGAAGTTCTTTATGGCGCACTTCCAGCACGCGATGAAGTCCGACTGCTAGACCGCATTTGAGTTTCAATAGTTTCAACGGTTTCAGTGCTTTCAACTGCAATGATAATGACATCATGAGCCGAGTAATTGCCGAGTAATTCAGTAAAGATAGAAGAACATAGAAGGGCTAGGCTGGGCTCCCAGATACCTCGCTGTATCTCGCTGTCAATTGCGACAGCTCTAACAAAGTAGCTTTCTTGGCAGACATATGCAGACTGTTTTTGTGTAGCTCTGCAATTTCTGAGGCCGGGTATGATATGCAAGGTCACCGCCAGGAGGTGAATTGCAGTGGTGCCATGGGATTCTGTACTGACTGCGATGAAAGAGTCTGAGATAACATGCCTTGTCTGTGTTGATCTCTGTTGTATCTTTGAAGTGTCGGCATGCTTCCAATGGTAGGCTGGAAGCGCATCACTTCTGAAGCTGGCTCAAATCACGGATGCACTTGAAGCTAAGCAAGTAATTTGCGAATGCACAACCTAAGTCATATTCCTGACTTTCGCCGACTTCCACATTTGAAGACCAGAATCTCATACAGCGCTGGCCACATAGTTCTGAGATATCGTGTGATGTTTGGCGATGCGTTCTCAGATAGATTGTGACAATGCGCAAGTTCAACTCTGCTGTTAAGTCACTCTGGAGACGTCCTTTGCTGTCTATGGCATGCTCATCGAATCATACTCCTCCAAAGTGAGGATGAAACCAGAACGACCAGAACTAGGTTCTTTAGGTCCTTTTAGATATGCATCGCTTCGGATGCATGAAGCGATTCAGAGACACCCGTCCTTGCGGCAGAACCTGGGCAGGATGCTTTTTCAATGTGCTAACAGTGTTAAGAGATGTTAAGAGTTAATTGACTTAAGTTGACTTAAGTGTGTTATTTGCGAAAAGGGTTTGAAACCTCTAAGCACCTGGACGCTGGGGGATATCACCCAGAAACATTGTTTCAAAGTCTACACTTATGCCGTATCTTTTTGAAATAGAACCAACATCACCAGAAGCAGTCTCAGTCTAATGAGGGGGTGAAATGGTTTCCAAACGCCAATCAAACCTGATGCTTCTACGGAAGAATCCCCCTGCACAGAAGGTTTCTGAGTGTTTTACCTCATGAACAGTAGGCACTTGAGAACAGCAGAATTTTGCCCAATAAAAGCATCACGGCACATGGTTCGAATGAAGAAAAGAGGAGATCAGAGAAATGGGCAATGGATGCTGTAAATGGAAAGAAACTAACACACATCTATCAACAGTTAGCCTAACCATGCTATCAGAACACAGAAACTCCTCAGTGCAAGTGAAAGTAGATACTTCGATTGCAACAGACTTCAATTATACTTCAGTTGCATATTAGCTGCAACTGTTGCAACAGCAACACTTCTGCACTGATTTGTTTGTATTTCAGTTTTGTTTAGACAGATTCACACGATGTGTGTATATAATTCAAGAAGTACTGCAGCGAAGGACCACGTCGGACTAGCAAAACTCATTTGAAATGAAAACCGGAATCACAAAAGAAACCATTCAGAAAACCAAAAATCGCGTGTGTTGTCATTCCCCCGTCGATGAGCACTTTTCTTTGATGTCATTCTACTACACTTTCACTCCCTTCCTGCTAGCAAAGGAGAGTTGGCGAAGCAAGACAGACCAGACGGGCTCGGGCCATCCAGGCCAGGCATTCACAGGCCAGTTTTCAAACTTGGGTTCTGCTCGCATACACAGATGGTTTTGATTGTGCACAGGCAAATCGTCATCACCTTTCTTTCCAAGTCTCTGTATGGTTTGCTTTGAGAAAATTTGAGAAAGAGTGTTTGCAGATGTCTGCAGTATTTCATGGACATTTCGCGAAGGCCACGCGCGATTTCAATCTCACACGGCGACTTCTGGCTCTCTCGGCAATGCAGGTGGGCTGGCCGTGTGTTTCATCTCAGTGTTTTGAGACTGACACGGAGCCACATGGGGTCGTATAGCGCATACGTCCTTCATCAGATGTGTCAAGCAGGCACGTTTTTAATCCGAACAGCACCTTCAGACGCCTTGGCGCGCCATTTGGCTGGCCATTTGGCTGGCCATTTGGCACCGCGCATTTGGAGGTCTTTGTTTTCACTCGACCGGCACGTAGTCGAGCAGCCTCACCTTCACAGCGCCGTTGCCCATGCAAGGATTGCGAGGAAAAGAGGCGGGCCAATAAGTTGCATGGGGGTTAGCGGGGTTAGCTCAAGGACTCAAGGTCCAAAGAGGTGCTTTTCGAGATGCGGAAGATTTCAGTGCATTCAGCTTCTCACAGAAATGTAATTATGAGGTTCTTTTCTTGGCTTCTCGATGCATTCTTTTCGACCCAGCAATTCCCACTTCTGGCAAGCTTTGCCCTCCCAGTTTAATGCACAAAATTTGAGGTTAACCTGTGAGCAATCCATATCAGAGGTAGCTTGGCTTTTCATTCTGACGCAGCTTCCATTGTGCTCGTCTTGGATCCTCTCTGCTTGAATGGCTTGGTATTGGTTTCAATTGGTTTCATTAGGGTGTTAGCCGCTAGTTCTTTTCTTTTTGAGAGTGGATGCAGGAGATGTATTCCTACTTTAAACATTCTATTGTGTGCTGAAATTCAAGTGTTTTGATATTCAAGCAAGCAGCATTTCAATATGGCCTTTGTAGGAAAATTTTGATGGAAAAAAGATGCAGCACCATTCTGAATGCAGAATAATACAGCTATTTGGTGCCCAGTTGCTTCCTTCGGCTTTACTCCGGCACTGCAGTCATACCCATCAGCTCAGTCTTCAAGATCAATTTGCAAATGTGGTTGATGTGCCTGTCCTGTATCATGTGGAGTTGTAAAGAATTGTGAGGGGTCAAGGTTGAGGGAAAAAACACGGACATTCAGAAGTCGCGAGATCTGCTTTGCATCTATGCCATCTATGCCAGGCATCGTCGAGGAACTTGCGATTTGTTTTCTTCACAGAGCCCACTTTGTCCTGCGATGCACTTCGTACTTCTGCCGAAGATTTGATTTCCAAAGCCAAGGGTAGGTGGGATCCGAGAAGGGGAAACTGGGTGCGAATGGCAGATATTCACCAGAATGCACTTTCTCAAGGAAGACGCTGCATGAGAGAGTGTAAAGGAAGAAGTGAATGTTGCGGTAGTCCTTTCCAAATCCTAAAGTCTTCAAGCCTGACAAGGAGGATCGAAAACATCTTGGGGTTCTTGGCTTAGCCCCGTGCCATGACTGTCGCAAAATCGAAAAACGATGTTGAAGATTGCAGGTATGTCGTGCTGATCAGGCCACATATATCAGCACAAACCTTGACCCTCTTCATTGGGTCACCAGTCAAGGTCGTGGGTGACCCCCCTGCAAACTAATTAAGACTAGAGAAGACTGCATGTGATTAGCAGTTTACACGCACGTATACCTCCGGAGCCAAAAACCTGGAGAAGAGCAGGGTGTCCAAAACAATCTGGTCTTTAGTAGGGTCGAATGTGGGGTGCATACCAGCCTGTAACATCTTCTTTTTTTTTCGTTGGATAGAACATCAGGTTGAGGAAAAGTGGTGTTTTGAGAACAACATTTTTTTTGCAGGAAACCTGTTGCATCAGTCGATTGTCTGGGTATTGGATTTTGACCCGCTTTTTTGCGGTGTCTTGGTTTCCCCGGCTTGTTTTTGTATATACGTGGTACCCCACCTAGCTGATGTATTTTGCCCAGTGTTTCTTCTATGTCCCTGTTCGACCATGCTTGACCACATATTTTTTTCTGTCATGCACGCCTCATTTGCTTGGCGGCTTTTTCCTGTCCCCAGCGTATGCGTTGGGTTGCAACCAGTATAGGCACTGTGGTGCTGACATGAACCACCCGGGCTCGTCGCCATGGTTCCGGAGGGTTTGGGAGGTTTTGGAAGAGTTCGGGACTGTTGCAACCGGCGCCAGGGCTTTCCAGGCTTCCAAGGATAGAGTTTTAAACTATTGCATGGCTCCAAGGCTACAGGCCTCTAAGGTTCCAGGGTTTGATTTTGTGCTTCGTCCAAACCCTCCCACAAACTCGTGGCTTTGCATTTTTCATGTCTCAGGCAGGGTTCAAGCCAATCACGGACAACTGCAATTCGATGATGTAGTCCGAATTACCTTTCTCCCTTGTGGCATACTTTCCTTTTTTTCTTTTCCAAAAAACACTTGATTTTCGTCATCTCACGCGGGCTTAGTGGTGTCAATCCGTTGTCATTTCTATACAATTTCACTTCGTATCTGAATTTCGTGCCTTTCACAACCTTTCATGATGAAATGTCATAAATTTCAGGCCTCATTTTCACAGGGCTGCCCTGTCATCCGCCTGTCTGCCGGTACCCCAAGAGTTGCAGCCCTCGAAACGTCAAGTCGGATCTCGAGCTGGTCCTAGAGTCGTGGTTTGTAATGTTTGTACAAAGTTTGTACATATCACGAAATCTAGCTTGCTAGCTGGAGGTGGATTAGCTTTAGCTATGTATTGCCGGGAGACTCGATGCAGCTCGCATGATTTTCATGCCAAACTGGTTTCGGGGCCCCCTGTTTGCAAATGAGTTTTCATTTCGAACCTGACCCCCCCCCCCCACCCCGCGGGTTCAAACCCCGCCAGGGCCGCCATGGGCCATGGCAGCCATGACGGGGCAGAGAAAGGTGTAAACACACAGACATAGAGATAGGGACACACACATATATATATATAGTATATATATAGGACACACACACACAAATATATATATATATAAATATATTTAGGACAAATATATATATATATATATATATATATATATGTATATATGCATACATAAATATATATATATATATAAATATGTATACATATAAATAGGACATTTATATATATATATACATATAAACAGGACATTTATATATATAGGCTATATATATATATATAGGCTATATGTATATATACGCAGGATATATATATATATACATGTAGGATATTATATATATATATATATCTATTCTATAAATATATATATATATATCTATTCTATATATTCTATATATATATATATATATTCTATAGATAAAGATGTATAGACTATATGCATATATACATAGTGTTACAAATAGACTATAGAATTATCGATATGTCGCTAGGCAGATGGAGATACTTAGAAATATGATATATTCATCATAGTCACATAAATATATAACATATAGAATACGTCATGGACAGGAACAAGAAAGGAAAGGCCGAGGGAAAGAGATTCAATCAGATGGCTGCAAAGTGGCTCAACTGAAGCGCGTTCGGTTGGGGCACTTTGTATTTGGCTAATAGGATGCTAGGAGGGTAATGTTAACGCTGGTGTGCTAGGATGTCAAGGGGAGGGTTGTGGAATGATTATGGTGCATGCGAGCTAGCATCATGACACACTGCCGTGAACGTGTCAGCAACATCGAGCGGTAGGCCACATATTCTCTCAATGCACATCTTTCCTTGCCCAACTAGCTTTCGTCCCCGTCCCTTTGGCCTCAAGTACATATTCAAAGAGTAAGTTTCCATGGAAGGCCGTACAGGGCCATGCAAGTTGTACGGGAAGCGTTCAGTAAGTCTGGTGAGTAGCACAGGTAGAATTGTTTCCTTCCCGGCTGAATGTTGCGCAACATTATGAGTCCTGCTCGATGTCGACAAACTCAACGGTGCCTGCTGCCTGCCCTCAAACCGATATCAAGTCCCTCAAAGATTTCAGTTCATCAAGACTCCTCTTTAAAATTGGCATTTGCAGGTTTCGAGCAAGAGCTTTGGTTGAAGAACTTTTTGCTGCACGAACGGGATCACGCCCAACTGCTGGCTGCAGATCCTAGGCTTTATCTGGCTGTCCCTTGGAAAGAAATCCTTTGAAAAATATGGTTTGCAAAGTTTGCCCCTGGGTTGCGCAGCCTGAGTCCACTTAGTCAAAGGAATTGAACTATTCAAATGGACTTGGCACGACTATGAAGACTGGGATCTAGTTTAACAGTTTAACTACAGCTCTTCACATTCTTGGATGCAAACCCAGATGAGGATGGGAAACTGGAGAGTGGTTTGCTGCTGTTCTAGAAGATTCTCGGCACAACCTTCTGTTTGGGATGTCCAAGGGGTGTCTAAGGGCCTTGACAAAATTGGTTTACAAAGTTTAGACGTCAATGTTCAGAGTTTTTGGACAACCATCCGATTGGTGGGAACATGTCATGTTTTTTGGACCTTGCCTTCGGCCAGTTCTTCTAACATCATGGATGTGCCAAAAAAATTTCATTCAAAATATACCTGGACCATCCTGGATCCGTTGATCAATGGTTATTCAGTGATTCACCAGGCTGCCAGCAAGCGAGCACCGGATCACTTTTCGCTTGCTTTGCTTTTCGAGTTTTAACATAAGACTCTACACTTTGACCAAGTTTTTTACATTGCTTTGCCTCTTCTGGAGATTCATCTCTTCATGCTCCCTCCCCTCATCTACCTTTCACATATTTCTCCTTTTGAATGCATGTGCAAGGGATGACGGTGTTGGAGAGGAGAGAGCCATTTCTCGTGCTCCGTGTTGGTTTGGAAGCGCAAGGGGTGGTGATTTTGCTTGGTTGTCCACCTTTTGGTACTCAACGCAGCCATGAGAGTCATGAGTTCTGGATCCTTTTTTGACCACCTTGGAAGCACATGCAGTTTTACTTGTCCTCTGTGACTTGCCCAATCCTGCGGACATGCCATTTTGAAACCCAAAAAGTGAATGCACTCGACACAACGAGCAGATTCCAAGGAAACGACTGGCCGACCTGTCTCCTTCTATCACGGCGCTCCAAAGAAGGGATCTGAGGTGGTTCAATATCTGGAGGCAACACTCAAGGACCCGATCCAAGGCGCCACATCTTGGGGTTTTAGAATCTAGACTTCACTCAGAAGAAGTTTCTGTGTTTCTGTTTCAATCTGTGCTTTCTATTTGATGTGATTTCTGGGAAGAGGGTTCCAATCTGTTGCTTTCTTGATTGACAGAATCCGCAAAGTTTTGGCTGATGCGAATGGTAGAAACATGCGCTTTAAAGAAACCCAGGTTTACTACTCCATCGACTGAAGCTGAAAGGCGCAACCACGTGTCGCTTGGTCGATGAGTCTGAAACTATGAAGAATCCAGCTGCTTAGCTGATGAATGTATTGCTTCAGTCATGCTTGAGTCAGCATGTGTTCTCACATGAACTTCTCAAGTGTGTGTGGCTCAGGGCATGATTGATGCTGGGACAATGGGTACATGAGGATAAGACTCTGCAATTTGAATCCGCAACCGTGAAAACATGCTGATTCAAGCTTAACTTTTAAGTTTAGTAAGTTTAGTCAGGAGGGTGAACAAGTGGTTCTGAAGTTCTTTCTTCCAGCACTTTAAAGGCCCCTGATGCAACCTCCTGTACTCCGGTTTCCAAGGCCATTGACATCAATTGACTTCTTGTATTTTCTCTTTTTCTTGTTTTTTTGTAAATGTTTGTTTTCTTGGTGGCAACCTGACATCTCATCCGGTCGATCCTCCTGCTCCTGCTCCTCCTCCAGGTCAGTGAATTAAGAGCCTGTTTCAAGCTACTCTAGCCGCTAGTCTTCGCTTTTCCCTCGATATTGCGTTGAAATGAATTGTATGTGTCTACTTAGTCTGCTTCTTCAATTCTCGGTACCAGGTTGTCATTGACGGACACGAGTACACCACCCGCGGATCTTTGATATATGGCCGCACTCTGGACCAAAAGCGGCCCTACACGTATCATGTGAGGCTAGGCAAAAGTGTTGCATGGTATTTGCAATATGTTGCAATTGTGTCATGGTTGTGAGAACTTTCATTTGTTGCTACAAGTTACAATCGAACGCCAGGAAGAGCCGGTTGCGAAAACTGTCCTTCTGGCCCGGAACAGAGTACACCTATGACTTAATCTCTGAAGCTCATGGCAAGCTCTATCCAAGCCAAGACCCCCTGTGAGATCTGTGAAGCGGCTTCGGTCTTGCTTTAGGTCTTGCTTTGCTTTGCTTTAAATGATGACTGCAAGTCGGCAAAGCCTGACTCTTGCAGACAGACTCTCCAAACGCCTGCTCAATTGAGATGTGGTGCTTCCAGCCCAAACTGTAGAGATAATATCATGTGCGACTCGTGGGGCATTATATGTAATTTATATGTTCTGTCTCACTTCCTGCAATTCTTTAACTTATTTCAAAGTCTTCCGAGCCAGTGAAGCATTATTGGTCTCTGTCCGTGAAACCACTGCGGGTTTCAATCGGCTTTTCACCTGGTTGGCTTTTGGTCTGGTGTCCAAAGCTCACCCAGGAGCAAAAAGCTGGAGCCGAACGTACCAAAAACAAAGCAAAGCTGAATGATTTGGAATTGCTCAGAATCAAAGTGCCAAAACAAGCTGCAAGATTTGCAAGACTGCATTTTTAAACATCGTTGAACGCGTCGCAGATCCTGGACTTTCTGACGGAATGCCGACAGCACGGGCGAAAGGCCGAGAGCCAGAGCTAAACTCGAGACGGTTGGTAGATTGTGCCTAACAGTGCTTGATACTTATCCACCTTATCCATCCTTATCCCAGGTCATATCAATGTTGGCACCGCTCACTGCAGATTAAATGGTGTTGACAGGTTTTGGTTCACTGCATCATGGGCGTGAACAGAGCTGCCTGGGTGAATTCCCTCAGAAGTGCGAAATTGTTAATTTTCGCAGCTGCACAGCAACCAATCCACTTGAACTTCCAGACATGTTCAGACATTTTTCTCTGTGAATTCATACCCAGCTTTACCTGACTTCGAAGATTTCACTGTGAAGGCTACAGTGGCTTTCCTGTCCGGCTCCATGGGCATGTCTTTGAAGGTCATGTCATTGGCATGTGCTGCCGTAGAGGTCGATATCAGTATCAGGTCGCATCTGGTTGTCGCAGGTTTCAATTGGATGTCTGAATTTCTGCAGGCAGCTATCACATTGGCTGCTGAAAAGCGAGGCGCGCAGAACGACTTTTGGGTGACACGTCGGGTGTCTCGCAAGCATCTCATTGCATCGAACGCGAGGCTGTGTCCTCTCGAACGCCTCTTTCTTGGATCAGCTGATCTTCAGCTTTGCCACGAAGGAGGCAGTTGCCTATCAGTTGCTGATTTTTGAGTTAGTTACAACATGTTACAACATGTTACTAGTGACGGTTCTGACTCTTGAATCCATGTACTATATGTCAATGTGCATCTGGTAGTGTAATGCAAAATCCTGTTCCGCACCAGTTGTATTTGCTACCGCCACCAGCAGGCTGTTTCCACATAGTTGGCACAGTATTCATGTTTGCATTTCTGCAAAAAGGGTATGCAAAAAAAGCAGAGACCTCCTCCATGACAGCATATGACAGCAAACGTACCAAAGTATTTTACATGGATTCTGATGGTCCTTGCCAACCATTCTGAAGGACCTGGACGATACGAGCGGCAGCATTTCGCGCTGAATTCTTCAGCGAAGAAAAACTTCGCAGTCTTACTGAGTGTTACTTCTATCTACTGTCGCGACATTTCTGTTCTCGTTGAAGTCTCAAGCAATCTCTCAAATCAGTTGTGAGTTTAGAGGATTGCAGTGTTTCACATTGTGCTGTTGGCAGAGGCTTTGAGAATACATGGCCTTTGCAAAATCAGCAGTGCACATCACAGCACTCGAAGAGAGTGACTAGTTTGGCAGAGATTCGCAGTCACTGTGTTCGAGAGCTGACAGTGCTTCCAGCTCAGTTTCTCTGAGGATGGATCACTGTAAACAAAGCAGAGCGTTCCTGAATCGGGGACGCACTCTGAGCTTGCAACACTTTCTAGCGGAGTTGGATGCACATTTTGCCCCGAAGAAACGCTCAGAAGCCAAAATTGCACCTTAGTAATCCTTCGACTTGCATCTGTATCCAGAACGGATCTGTGCCCTGAATTCTTGGACATGTTCTGACGACTTGCAGGGATCTCAATGTGGACAAATTCGACTTGGTCTCAAAGCGACGCTCTCAGCACGTTGCGTTGGAGAAGAAGAGAGAAGAAGAGACAAAGCACTGAACACAGAGACCTGCTCTTGATTTGGGCGGGACGTCGGTTTTTGAAGAAAGTGTTTCTGAAAGGTACATTGCTTCTTTTCACTTCATTACAGCCACGATGATGGCAGTGGGATATGGAGATATTTGGGCAAAGAACACAGTCCCTTGCTCAGTCGGGTATTTTGTTCGTTGGACTAGAATTAAAAAAACATAAGCTGTTTGTACAGCTTCAGTTGGCAGAAGATGATTAACATATTTTGAAACTACATGTTGTTTTTTGAATAGATTTCCCAATCCTCAGTGCTCAGGGGAAGTAATTAAGATGCGGAATGGTGCAGAATGATGCAGATGCTCTATGATGATATTCATGTTTTTTTGCTCAGGAGGAGCGTCTTTTTTGCATCGTTCTCCAACTTTTTGGAGCCACCGCCTTCGGCTTCATTTTGTCATCGGTGTGGAAACCTGGCACTTTGGAGATCCTTTTCCCAGCTGCAACAAATGCAAAAACTGCAAAAAATGGAGCTCTTGCGCGCACACGCACACGCACACACACACACACACACACACACGCAACACACACGCACACGCACACGCACACGCACACGCGCACGCGCACGCGCACGCCCACGCGCACGCGCACGCGCACGCGCACGCGCACGCGCACACGCACGCACGCACGCACGCACGCGCGCACGCGCGCACGCCCGCACGCCCGCACGTACACACGCACGCACGCACGCACACACAAAAACAGGTATGCTACAGAACATTCAAGACAGTCAGAATCTTTTGCAGATTTTTGGATGCATGTTGTCCTAGTTCGATGGTTCGCGTCTTGACCTAAATTACGCTATTGCTTGAGTGATGGTGATCCCTGAGGTAACTTCTTTGCTTGAATCTGCAAATCCACGAGCAAATGAGACGAATAAGCGTGTCAACGAGATCAAGGCTCGTCGACGTAGATTTCACTTGATGGGCGACAGTTTTGCTGCCATACTCAAATCCTGTTGGGTACATGGCTTTCTATTATGCTTTCACACCAAACAAGCGGCTTGCACAGGAGTGGTGTGCTGGCCGGCTTATTCCTCGGCACTTGAGGAGTTTATTTTCCTCATAAGTTGGATAACGTTTGAACCTTTTGATGATTTGGTGATAGTTTGTTTCTTTGCTTTTGCTTCGCTTTCTTCTATCATCTCGTACTCCTTGCAATTTTCTGTAGTCTTTGCTGTTGGTCATTTGAAGATGGAGGACCTCTGTCCTTTTGCGCATGCAGCCTGCAAACTAGGCCCCTGTTAAAAAAATTGATCAAGATTTTCCACAGGATGGCGATTCGGGAGCACACCCAATACGTTCTCCAAAAGAAGTCAATTTTCAATGAAGCTCCGGCCTCAGTCGCCTCAGAACTCTTTGTGCGGACTTCATCACCCGCTCCGTTTGAAAGTCCGCCAACTGTTTGTATTCTTGCCCATGTCAAGGCCGACCTTTTGTCGAACATGCCCACGAGCATCAGGCTATGCTTGGCCAAACAGTGGATACTAATGATTTGACAAGGCACTATAGTTTACAAGGTACTGCTGCTGTTTTGCGTCACTGATTTGACACAATTTTGTATGATTTCGCAATGCTTTCAATTTGGAACGGTTGGAAACCTGCCTTTTCTTGGCCACATGCCGCGGTCCCACTGTCCCATTTATAGAAGAGGATAGCGTCTCAGTGGTTTACCCCCAACTAAAGCACACATTTGAAGCCGGAAAAATGCACTGCTGATTTTGCATTCGTTTGTTTTCATTTGTTCGTTTGTTCGCTTGTTTGCTTGCCTTTTTTTCGTTTGTGTGCTTGTTTGCTTGTGTCCTTGTTTATCATCATTTCTTTTGACTTTTTTCTTTTTTGTTGTTCATCTTGTTTGTTTGGTTGGCGCTCCAGCCGGAAAAGCCTGCGGAATCCTTCAATTGCCACCACATATAAGCGTGTGGCGTCACCCCCACCCCCCAAGTCCATCCGTAGTGTAGCATCCAGTGTGATTGCTGCCGCATTCCCACCTCTAAAATCATCAAGAAGTGTGAAATCCTGAGGGGGCGCTGACAGGAGAAGTAGGGTAAGGAAGGTAAACAAGCACCCAGATCTTGTGTTCAGACTGGCATCTTCAACCTGTGCAGGATGGATATCATACAAAATTCGTATTCAGAATGGCTACGCATCTTGGAGCGGCCATTCCACGATGAGGTGAGACACCTGTCAGACAGTCCTTCCAACATTGGCAGTTGCACCTTCGAATCGCGTGTGTTGCAGTTTGTCAGGATATGTCAGGATAAAATTGCCTAAAATTGATAAAACCTTCAACGGTTTCGGCCTTCCAGCAATTGGATTTGCTTCAAACGCGCCACCCGACGTCAATTGGCATCGAAAGGACTTGGCGCTGAGAATGGAGCTCGTCCAGCTAATGACGCCTCAGCAGGTCCGATGCCCACGATCCACTGTTTGGTCCACACGAAGCATCAGGAAGCAAAGGTCATGTCACCGTATGTCACTGTGTCACCCCAAAGCGTTCCAAGATGTGGCAGTGAAAATACAAGGATGCGATGTGAAGATCGAAGCAAAATTGAAGATCGAAATAGACCGAAATAGATCGAAATAGATCGAAAGTGATTGTAGATCCAATGGAGCCATGAGGTACCGCAAAACGAAGTGATGATCGAGGAAGGTGAAATCACAGCGGAGGTCGACTGATTGCGGATTTGCAAATGCAGTGATCATACTCATAGATTTCATAGGCTCCAAAGGCAAAAAGAGAGCTTTTAGATGCTTTGAGACTACTTTACTTTTGATGTTTTTGATAGTTTTGGTTTCTTTAAATCTAAATTCGCTTGCAGTGGCCGAAAGTCACTTTCTTGGACAAATCTTGGCATGACAGGTGTACGTGGTGCTGCACGGTTGCCTTGAGGCCAGAGTCCCAGAACCATCCAACTTTCTGTTTCAAACATAATTGCATCCGTTTCAATGCAGGCTGTGTGTAGCCACAACCCAGATCCATCTTCTTCGAATTGGGTCCTGTGCCTCAGTGGCGACAAAGTAGTCTCCTTTTTCCCGAGAGCGTCTGCGAAGGGTTTTTCGTAAAAAGGGAGCTGCACATATTGCATCTGCTTATCTTCATATCTGCATACCTTTCTCTCCTCTCTCGCTTCCTTTTCTGCTAATTTCTATTTCTTTCTTAAGGCGGGCAGTGCCAACGAGGGTCCACAAGATGCAACCCTTTCGCACGAAATGAGGTTCGATCGTCAAAAACTGAAGTAAAATTGCGATTTTGGCAGGTCTATTGCAACCCTTTCGCACGAAATGTTGCGATTTTGGCAGGTCTATTGCAACCCTTTCGCACGAAATGAGGTTCAACCGCGAAACCCTGAAGTAACATTGCGATTTTGTCAAGTCTATTGCAACCTTTTCGCAGGAAATGAGGTTCGATCGTCAAAAACTGAGGTAAAATTGCGATTTTTTGTGTCCGAAACGGGTGGCTCGAGCGGGCTCCCAAGCATAATGGGACGGGTTGGGTCTTACAGTCATTCACTAGACGACGGATGGCCCGAGAGCGAAGAGAAGCAAGTTAATCAGATGTAAGTATCAGGTTGATTCGTAGAAGATGATGAAGCTAGACGACGGATGGCCGGAGAGCGACGAGAAGGAATTTGATTGTATATAAGTATGAGGTCGATTTGATAGAAAAGATATGACAGTGAAAGAAATGAGCAGATGTGGAGATATGCAGATGTAAGAGATGCATATGTAACATGTGCAGATGTGAAGATGTGCACATGTAAGATATGCAGATGTAAGATGTGGAGATGAACGATGAAGAGATGCATAAACGCGAGTAAAGAAGGGCAAGAAGACACGCCTACTGGAAACAAAGTTCTATGCACTATATGGGGGTGATACAAACTCATGAAAGAAATACAGCAAGGAGAGAAAAAACGAGGATCTAGAAATCTAGATCATGTAACTGCGTCTGCGTGTAAAAGGGGCCTGTGTGTAAAAAGGATTTGCGTGTAAAGGCGTCTGTGTGTAAAAGGCCTCTGTGTGTAAAAACGTCTGTGTGTAAAAGCGTCTGTGTAAAAGGGGCCTGTGTGTAAAAGGGGTTTGTGTGTAAAAGTGTCTGTGTGTAAAAGGTTTCTGTGTGAAGAAGGGGTCTGTGTGTAAAAAAAATCTGTGTGTGTACAAGCGTCTGTGTGTAAAAGGGGTTTGTTTGTGTGTAAAAGTGTTCGTGTGTAAAAGGGGTTTGTGTGTAAAAACGTTTGTGTGCAAAAGGGGTTTGTGTGTAAAAGCGCCTCTGAGTGTAAAAGAGCTTCTGTGTGCAAACGCGTCTGTGTGTAAAGGCGTCTGTGTGTAAAAGGCATCTGTGCGTAAAAGCGCCGATGAATAAAAACTTCTGCGTGTAAAAATATCTGCGCGTAAAAACATCTGTGTGTAAAAGCGTCTGTGTGTAAAAGGGGTTTGTGTGTAAAAGCGTCTGTGTGTACAAGGGGTTTGTATGTAAAAGTGTCTGTGTGTAAAAAGGGTTTGTGTGTATCCTAGATCCTCTTCCTCTTCTTTCTCCTTTTTTCATTTTCTTTCATCTGCTTGTATCAAACCCGTATAGTTGGTATAATTTCCTCCCTGTATTGCGTGTCTTCTCCTTCTTACTCTACTTCTCTCTCATGACAAACGCATTTATGCATCTCTTCATCTTTCATCTTCACATCTTGGTATCTCACATCTTTCATCTCTCTCAAAATAAATTGCTACATTTTTTCATCATCGACCTGATGCTTACATCTGATTAACTTGCTTCTCTTCGCTCTCGGGCCATCCGTCGTCTAGTCTTCTAAATTGAGGAATTTAGCTGTGGGAAAGCAAATCTGGAAAGCAAAAGGTCGTCTCTTTTCTTATTTCCGCCAGCCAAATGCAGGATTTTGCAGAATCCATGTTTTCGATTGAACTTGTTGTAAATGCCGCGTTTACATGCGGAACTGAGGTCTCACACAGTTGCCCAGATGTTGGAATTGTTTTTCAGTTGGGGGACAGATCGTTTTGTGTGAGCCATTTATAATATACATGTACATACACGTATATGCACCTATAAATCGAGTTATATATGTACATGAGGATTTACAGGTGGACTCAAGCTTGCCCTTGTTGGTGGCTAATGTTGGCGCACACACACACACACACGTTTTTGAAGACTAGCCCGGATCTCTTCCGGATCTCGTCCAGATCTTGTCTAGATCTCGTCAAACAGGAACCATGCGCTCCTAGTTGCAGTACATCGTGCAAAGCCATTGTGCAGTTTTGCATGGGCTTAAGCTATTCTGTATGCGTCGAAGAACTCAGGGCATTCAGCGTTCCATCAAAAGATTTACTGCGTTTACATGGGGGACTGCGCCTTCAATTTACTGTTGTGCAAACACTTTAGACGGTTGAAACGCAACCTACAGCATCATCCTGGCATATTGCCTAAAATTGGCGCGAGAAAACGCTCAGGAATTTGTTGCGTTCACCATAGGCGGAACATCAAACGGATGACTAAGTAAATAATGCGTTTACATGCGAGAATGCACAAAAGGGACGCAGAAGGATGACATTATCCCTTTCCTACACCTCCTGGAGCCCAAAAGTTTGCATCTCTGCTTTTAGTTTTGGAAAAAAGTGTGCATGCTCATCTCTTAGTGCAGCAACTGCTATGTTGCGAGCAAAACAGTCAAGCGTTAGCAGCTGCATTTGCCAAATCTACAGTCATCAAATGTCAAGAACTCATTGAGTCGTCCTTCATGGCTCTTTTAGGTCCAGCAGTGCCTAATAAAAAGTGAAATTGGCGAGGCGGGCGATTGCCCATTTCAGCAAACACAAATGGCAGAAATCGTAAAACAGGGGATCTGATTCGATCTGATGAATAGATCTCATCTACATCAATCTACATCAAATGAATTCTGCGACAGACGAGAACCGGGAGAATCTCGCAAGCTGTACCAGGGGAATGAGATATTGGTTGGTCATCATGTGGATGCAGGATCTCCTGTCAGAGGATTCTGGCGAATCCAAAGAGGCCTGCATGCCTCCATCTATTGCGATTGATGAGGGTTGTCCCCACGATATCTCACATATGTTCTCTTCATCAGATCTCGTGATTTATGATGTCTTTTTGAAGATTTTGCAGCTGGATTCTCCTTTTCCTTCCCTCCTCCTTCCCCTCTCCCCTTCCCCTTCTCCTGTTCCCCTTCGTCTTGCAGGTGCTTTGTGGTTTGTATCGGAGTTCTGATCTAGTTGGTCAAGTCGTGGCTGTTCCTGTCATGGCCACTTAGCTGAATTTGATATGAGAGTGAGCGCCGTGACCAAATCCTTCCTGTTGCCTTGAATGATGAGTACTGCCAAACTTCGGAAGTGAGGTGCGTGGTCTAAGCAGCAGAACAGATGTTCTCGCCATCAACAAGGAGAGTGGATTGTCTTGCAACCACGGATATTGGCGTCGTACGACATTTTGAATTCCAAGTGAAACTATGTGAAACTATGTGAAACTATGTGAAACTATGTAAAAGTATGTGAAAGTATGTGACACTATGTGAAAGTACGTGAAGAATCTGAAATTATGTGAAAATATGTGAAAGTATGTGAAAGTATGTGAAGCTATGTGAAAGTATGTGAAAGTAGAGAAAAGAATGTGACACTATGTGGAACTATGTGAAATTATGTAAAACTATGTGAAAGTATGTGAAATGATGTGAAAGTATGTGAAACTATGTGATATGACACTATGTGACACTATGTGAAACTATGTAAAAGTATGTGAAAGTATTTGACACTATGTGAAAGTATGTGAAAATATGTGAAAGTATGTGAAAATATGTGAAAGTATGTAAAAATGATGTGAAAGTATGTGAATGTATGTGAAAATATGTGAAACTGATATGTGAAAGTATGTGAAAATATGTGAGAGTATGGTGAAAATATGTGAAAGTATGTGAAAATTATGTGAAAGTATGTGACAGTATGTGAAAATTATGTGAAAGTATTTGAAGATTATGTGAAAGTATGTGAAAGTATGTGAAAATATGTGAAAGTATGTGAAAATTATGTGAAAGTATGTGAAAGTATGTGAAATCTATGTGAACATATGTGAAAGTATGTGAAAATATGTGAAATTATGTGAAAGTATGTGGAAGTATATGAACGTATGTGAAAGTAAAGTATGTGAAGCTGATATGTGAGAGTACGTGAAATTATGTGAAAGTATGTGAAAATATGTGAAAGTATGTGAAAGTATGTGAAATTATGTGAAAGTATGTGAAAGTATGTGAAAATATGTGAAAGTATGTGAAAATATGTGAAATTAGGTGAAAGTATGTGACACTATGTGAGAGTATGTGAAAGTATGTGAAACTATGTGAAAGTATGTGAATGTAGAGAATATGTGAAAGTATGTGAAAGTATGTGACACTATTTGAAACCTTGTGAAATTATGTGAAATTATGTGAAAGTATGTGAAAGTATGTGAGACTATGTCAAACTATGTGAAATGATGTGAAAGTATGTGACACTATGTGAATGTATGTGAAACTATGTGAAAATTATGTGAAAGTATGTGAACATTATGTGAAAGTATGTGACACTATGTGAAACTATGTGAAAGTATGTGACACTATGTGAAACTATGTGAAACTATGTGAACGTATGTAAAAGTATGTGACACTATGTGAATCTATGTGAAAGTATGTGAAATGATGTGAAAGTATGGGAAACTATGTGAATGTATGTGACACTATGTGAAACCTTGTGAAATTATGTTAAATTATGTGAAAGTATGTGAAATGATGTGAAAGTATGTGAAACTATGTGAATGTATGTGACATTATGTGAAACCTTGTGAAATTATGTGAAATTATGTGAAAGTATGTGACACTATGTGAAACCTGGTGAAATTATGTGAAAACATGTGAAAGTATGTGAAAATATGTGAAATTATGTGAAAGTATGTGAAATGATGTGAAAGTATGTGACACTATTTGCAAGTATGTGAAACTATGTGAAATTATGTGAAAGTATGTGAAAGTATGTGAAATGATGTGAAAGTATGTGAAACTANGTGAAAGTATGTGACACTATGTGAAACCTTGTGAAATTATGTGAAATTATGTGAAAGTATGTGAAAGTATGTGAGACTATGTCAAAGTATGTGACACTATTTGCAAGTATGTGAAACTATGTGAAATTATGTGAAAGTATGTGAAAGTATGTGAAATGATGTGAAAGTATGTGAAACTATGTGAAAGTATGTGACACTATGTGAAACCTTGTGAAATTATGTGAAATTATGTGAAAGTATGTGAAAGTATGTGAGACTATGTCAAAGTATGTGAAATGATGTGAAAGTATGTGACACTATTTGCAAGTATGTGAAACTATGTGAAATTATGTGAAAGTATGTGGAAGTATGTGAAAGTATGTGAAAGTATGTGACACTATGTGGAACTATGTGAAAGGATGTGACACTATGTGAAACTATGTGAAACTATGTGAAAGTGTGTAAAAGTATGTGACACTATGTGAAAGTATGTGAAAGTATGTGAAACTATGTGAATCTATGTGAAGGTATGTGAAAGTATGTGAAAGCATGTGAAACTATGTGAAAATATGTGAAAATATGTGAAAATTATGTGAAAGTATGTGAAATTATGTGACGGGATGTGAAAGTATGTGAAATTATGTGAAACTATGTGAAAATATGTGAAAATATGTGAAAGTATGTGAAAATATGTGAAAATATGTGAAAATATGTGAAGGTATGTGAAAATTATGTGAAAGTATGTGAAAATATGTGAAAATATGTGAAAGTATGTGAACTTTATGTGAAAGTATGTGAAAATATGTGAAAGTATGTGAAAGTATGTGAACTTTATGTGAAAGTATGTGAAAATATGTGAAAGTATGTGAAAGTATGGTGAAAATATGTGACAGTATGTGAAGATTATGTGAAAGTATGTGAAAATATGTGAAAGTATGGTGAAAATCATGTGAAAGTATGTGAAAATTATGTGAAAATTATGTGAAAGTATGTGAAGCTATGTGAAAGTATGTGAAAGTACGTGAAAGCATGTGACACTATGTGGAACTATGTGAAATTATGTAAAACTATGTGAAAGTATGTGAAATGATGTGAAAGTATGTGAAAGTATGTGAAAATTATGTGAAAGTATGTGAAAATTGTGTGAAAGTATGTGAAAATATGCGAAAATATGTGAAAGTACGTGAAATTATCTGATATGTAAAAGTATGTGAAAGTATGTGAAGCTATGTGAAGCTGATATGTGAAAGTATGTGAAAATATGTGAAAGTATGGTGAAAATATGTGAAAGTATGTGAAAATTATGTGAAAATATGTGAAAGTATGTGAAAATTATTTGAAAATATGTGAAAATATGTGAAAGTATGTGAAAATTATGTGAAAGTATGTGAAAATTATGTGAAAGTATGTGAAAATATGTGAAAATATGTGAAAGTATGTGAACTTTATGTGAAAGTATGTGACACTATGTGAAAGTACGTGAAGAATGTGAAATTAAGTGAACATATGTAAAAGTATGTGAAAGTATGTGAAGCTATGTGAAGCTGATATGTGAAAGTATGTGAAAATATGTGAGAGTATGGTGAAAATATTTGAAAGTATGTGAAATTTTGTGAAAGTATGTGAAAATATGTGAAAGTATGTGAAATTATGTGAAAGTATGTGAACATATGTGAAAAAATGTGAAAGCATGGTGAAAATATGTGAAATTATGTGAAATTATGTGAAAATATGTGAAAGTATGTGTATGTCAAAGTATGTCAAAGTATGTGAATGTAGAGAGTATGTGAAAATATGTGAAAGTATGTGAAGCTATGTGAAGCTGATATGTGAAAGTATGTGAAAATATGTGAAAATTATGTGAAAATATGTGAAATTATGTGAAAGTATGTGAAATGATGTGAAAGTATGTGACACTATTTGCAAGTATGTGAAACTATGTGAAATTATGTGAAATTATGTGAAAATATGTGAAAGTATGGTGAAAATATGTGAAAGTATGTGAAAATATGTGAAAATAATGTGAAAGTATGTGAAAATTATGTGAAAAATATGTGAAAATTATGTGAAAATATGTGAAAGTATTTGAAAATATGTGAAAATATGTGAAAGTATCGTGAAAATATGTGAAAGTATGTGAAAATTATGTGAAAGTATGTGAAAGTATGCGAAAATATGTGAAAGTACGTGANTGTGAAAGTATCGTGAAAATATGTGAAAGTATGTGAAAATTATGTGAAAGTATGTGAAAGTATGCGAAAATATGTGAAAGTACGTGAAATTATGTGAAAGTATGTGAAACTATGTGAATCTATGTGAAAGTATGTGAAAGTAGAGAAAAGAATGTGACACTATGTGGAACTATGTGAAATTATGTAAAACTATGTGAAATTATGTGACACTATGTGAAAATATGTGAAAATATGTGAAAGTATGTGAAATTATGTGAAAGTATGTGAAAGTACGTGAAAATATATGAAATTATGTGAAATTATCTGAAAGTATGTGAAATGATGTGAACATATGTGAAAATTATGTGAAAGTATGTGAAAATATGTGAAAATATATGAAAGTATGGTGAAAATATGTGAAAGTATGTGAAAATTATGTGAAAGTATGAGAAAATATGTGAAAATATGTGAAGGTATGGTGAAAAGATGTGAAAGTATGTGAAAATTATGTGACAGTATGTGAAAATATGTGAAAATATATGAAAGTAAGTGAAAATTATGTGAAATATGTGAAAATTATGTGAAAGTATGTGACAGTATGTGAAAATATGTGAAACTGATATGTGAAAGTATGTGAACATATGTGAGAGTATAGTGAAAATTATGTGAAAGTATGTGGAAGTATGTGACACTATGTGAAAATTATGTGAAAGTATGTGAAAATTGTGTGAAAATATGTGAAAATATGTGAAAATATGTGAAAGTATGTGAAGATTGTGTGAAAGTATGTGGAAATATGTGAAAATATGTGAAAGCATGTGAAAATTATGTGAAAATATGTGAAAGTATGTGAAAATTATGTGAAAGTATGTGAAANTGTGAAAGTATGTGGAAATATGTGAAAATATGTGAAAGCATGTGAAAATTATGTGAAAATATGTGAAAGTATGTGAAAATTATGTGAAAGTATGTGAAAATATGTGAAAGTATGTGAAAATTATGTGAAAGTATGTGAAAATATGTGAAAAGATGTGAAACTATGTGAAACTATGTGAAAATATGTGAAAGTATGTGAAAGTATGTGAAAGTATGTGAAAGTATGTGAAAATATGTGAAAATATGTGAACATATGTGAAAGTATGTGAAAGTATGTGAAAGTATGTGAAAGTATGTGAAAATATGTGAAAATATGTGAACATATGTGAAAGTATGTGAAAATTATGTGAAAGTATGTGAAAATTATGTGAAAGTATGTGAACATTATGTGAAAGTATGTGAAAATTTGTGAAAATATGTGAAAGTATGGTGAAAATTATGTGAAAGTATGGTGAAAATGTGTGAAAATTATGTGAAAATTATGTGAAAGTATGGTGAAAGTATGTGAAGGTATGTGAAAGTATGTGAAAATTATGTGAAAGTATGTGAAAATTATGTGAAAGTATGTGAAAATTATGTGCAAGTATGTGAAAATTATGTGAAAGTATGTGAAAATTATGTGAAAGTATGGTGAAAATATGTGAAAGTATGTGAAAATTATGTGAAAATATGTGAAAATATGTGAAAGTATGTGAAAATTATGTGAAAGTATGTGGAAATATGTGAAAATATGTGAAAGCATGTGAAAATTATGTGAAAATATGTGAAAGTATGTGAAAATTATGTGAAAGTATGTGAAAGTATGTGAAAGTATGTGAAAGTATGTGAAAATATGTGAAAATATGTGAACATATGTGAAAGTATGTGAAAATATGTGAAAGTATGTGAAAATTATGTGAAAGTATATGAACATTATGTGAAAGTATGTGAAAATTTGTGAAAATATGTGAAAGTATGGTGAAAATATGTGAAAGTATGTGAAAATATGTGAAAGTATGGTGAAAATATGTGAAAGTATGTGAAAATATGTGAAAATAATGTGAACGTATGTGAAAATTATGTGAAAAATATGTGAAAATTATGTGAAAATATGTGAAAGTATGTGAAATTATGTGAAAATATGTGAAAGTATCGTGAAAATATGTGAAAGTATGTGAAAATTATGTGAAAGTATGTGAAAGTATGCGAAAATATGTGAAAGTACGTGANTGTGAAAGTATCGTGAAAATATGTGAAAGTATGTGAAAATTATGTGAAAGTATGTGAAAGTATGCGAAAATATGTGAAAGTACGTGAAATTATGTGAAACTATGTGAGATTATGTGAAAGTATGTGAAAGTATGTGACACTATGTGAAAATTATGCGAAAGTATGTGAAAATTGTGTGAAAATTATGTGAAAGTATGTGAAAGTATGTGAAAGTATGTGAAATTATGTCAAAGTATGTGAAAGTATGTGAATGTAGAGAGTATGTGAAAGTATGTGAAATTATGTGAAAGTATGTGAAAATATGCGAAAATATGTGAAAGTACGTGAAATTATGGTGAAAATATGTGAAAGTATGTGAAAATTATGTGAAAATTATGTGNGAAATTATGGTGAAAATATGTGAAAGTATGTGAAAATTATGTGAAAATTATGTGAAAATTATGTGAAAGTATGGTGAAAATATGTGAAAGTATGTGAAAATTATGTGAAAATATGTGAAAATATGTGAAAATATGTGAAAGTATGTGAAGATTATGTGAAAGTATGTGAACATATGTGAAAAAATGTGAAAGCATGGTGAAAATATGTGAAATTATGTGAAATTATGTGAAAATATGTGAAAGTATGTG
>BGPT01000401.1:40515-64273 GCA_003297045.1 Symbiodinium sp. clade C Y103
AATTATGTGAAAATATGTGAAAGTATGTGAAAGTATGTCAAAGTATGTGAAATTATGTCAAAGTATGTCAAAGTATGTGAATGTAGAGAGTATGTGAAAGTATGTGAAAATATGTGAAAGTATGTGAACGTATGTGAAAGTATGTGAAAATATGCGAAAATATGTGAAAGTACGTGAAATTATGGTGAAAATATGTGAAAGTATGTGAAAATTATGTGAAAATTATGTGNGAAATTATGGTGAAAATATGTGAAAGTATGTGAAAATTATGTGAAAATTATGTGAAAATTATGTGAAAGTATGGTGAAAATATGTGAAAGTATGTGAAAGTATGTGAAAGTATCGTGAAAATATGTGAAAATATGTGAAAGTATGTGAAGATTATGTGAACGTATGTGAAAATTATGTGAAAATATGTGAAAATATGTGAAAATATGTGAAAGTATGTGAAGATTATGTGAAAGTATGTGAAAATATGTGAATGTAGAGAGTATGTGAAAGTATGTGAAAATATGTGAAAGTATGTGAAAGTATGTGAAATTATGTGAAGCTGATATTGATATTGATCAAATGCCAGGATTCTTTGGCTGACGTTCATCTTCGCTTTCCTGGAGCCATGGCTCGGATGGAGGCAAACGAGGAGCGAGACCGACCTGGAGCATCTGTGGCTTCTGTGATCTGTGACAGACTGTCAGTGCAGTTTTCTGCTTTTAATAGAACAGATGAGAACAGTTTTCATTTATTTTAAATTTGCTGGAGAACGCCTTCAGGAAAAGGCGAAAGGTGAGATGATCAAGGTACGCAGGGAGGTGATTTGTGATATTTCTGCGTTCCACTGAATCAAGATTTGCCCAAAATATTCACAGTATCCGAGTGTACTGCAGAGATGTTTCTCCCCGAAAGGGGATTGGTTACATCACCCTTTGTCAAGGGTTTGAAAGGCTCCTCATAACCACGCAACCGTGACACCACGCAGCTAATCAAAGGGAGTTTAGAAATCAAACTTCCGACAATATGGACAGATGGAAAAGCCAAGATGGGAAGAGCAAGAGACGAGAGAAGCTAAGGCAGGGAGAAAGTCAGAAGAGAGAAGATCAGACAGGAGAAAGTCAGAAGAGAGAAGATGCAGGTGCCCGAAAAGGTAGGAAAGTCGCGAAACACTGTGTTTTTCCAATGTTTTGTGGCTCTGGAGGGTCTAAAAGTAGGCTCGCTAAAGCGGCAGGTGCGGAGCCATCTGGGGAGATGAGAGAAGAAAAATTGCACGCCGTTTTGGCGCGAAGCACATTTGGAAGTCAAAAGCGTTAAAAACTGGGGGCCGGAGCACTTTTGGACGCCCGGACGTCGTTTGGTGTGGCACAGGCGCAAGGGATTCTGCATTTGGCCAAAAGTGAGCTAAATGTGTGGGTCTTGTCGCAGTTGCAAAAACGATGGCAGGCGTGGGACATTTGAAGAGGATCTGCAAAGATGCATTTCGCGTGGCAGGCGCAGTGCAAGAGATGCCTCAAGCAGACATGTTAAAAGGCCAGGGCGTTGATTTCCTGAGATGGTGGTCATTTTGGAGCATCAGATTTTCAGGTTTGCTAAGATGATTTTGCATGACAGGTGCAGCACTTCGTATGGTTTGGCTTCACTTTTTCAGGGCAGGCGCAGTACTTTAGGGACATAGCATGGAAAAATCGCAAAACGCATTGGTACGAGGCCATCAGGTCTGCACTCAACTTTCCTTGCGATGGAAGTCTCGCAGATTTGCTTCGTTTTTGATGTTGCCACTTTGGAATATGCAGGAAGTCTCGCAGAATTGCTTCGTTTCGGAACGTTACACTACAATACACCACGCTACACTACACTACACTACAGTCAACTACAGCTACAACTACAGCTACGACCATAACTACTACAACAACAACTACTACACCTACCACTACAACTACAACTACACTACAAACTACACACTGCACCACACTACACTGCACTAAACTGCAACCACACTACACTACACTGCACTAGACTATAACAAGAATTACAACTACAACTACACCTACAACTTAGTTGTAGGTTAACTACATCTACAATTACAACTGCGTTACAACTACAACTACAACCGCAACTTCACCTACAACTACAACTACTACCACAACTACCGCTACAGTACATTACAACTACAGTGCGCTGCCTCCAAGCACTGGTCGGTCCATCAGTGGGTTCGCTCTGCCATCCATCATTCACAGCAACCAACCTCTCTTATAGGTTTCCTATCTTTGAAACTTCCGCCACCGCCTTGTGCGGCACTGGTATACAGCCGATAACAGAGAATGAAGGAGCCTTGAACGTACAACCTGTATCAATTTGTATCAATCTGTGCATTGTATTGTGTTTGCATTGTTACAGCACACTACTTCAGCTGCTGCTTGCTGAATGTGACTTTGTGACACCTTGTGACTCAGGTGTTGAGCTCAGATCTCAGAAGCAATCCCTTTGGAGAACGAGATGCGAAGGCAAGGACACGGGAAGCAAACTGAGCTGAGGATTCCGAGGATCAAAACAAAATCCCAAAATATGGAAAGATAATCTATCACAATATATCCACATCCAGAAAGGAGACTCAAGGATTGTAGCTAAAGTAAGTTTGAAATAGTTTTGAAAGAATGTAGATGCCGAACAACTTGAGATAACTTGAGAATATTGTTTGTGGAGTAGGTTTCACATTCCACAAGTTCCTATGCTACGGATCCTGGCACTGTCACCGTGCCAGTCTTTGGTTCTTCTTCGCGGTGCCGAGATCTGAGCTTCAAACGGAAATTCTTACTCTGCCGAGAAATGGCATTTCAAGCAGGCAGTTTCTTTGGAAGTTTTGGACATTTATGGTGCAAGAGATATCTGTACAGTTCATACAGTTCATTACAATTCCATTCACGTTTAAACATGCGCGACATGTTCATTGTCTTCATTCGAAAGGGGTGGCCATGTCCGATTTGACAAGCTGAGGTTGCAACTGGTTGTGAGGAATTGCCTTCCGTTGTACTTAGCGTCGACCGCGCAGCACCAATACCGCTCGAATCTGAGCTTTGCATTCGTTGTGGCACAATCTTTTGCTGCTTTTGTTGGTACGGCGAATATGTCTTGGTTTCAAATCCATTTGGGTTTGCTTGCAATTTTCAGCCCTTCTGCGTTGTAGGAGAAGTAGGTTTCAAATACTCAAACGGTTCTCGGTCCATTGCATGTGTCAGAAAGACATGTATTGAAGTTTGACTTGATCGTTATTCGCACTAAATTTAGAATTTAGAAGATGTAGTTGGCATGCAAGAGAGCATTCCAAAGATCTCAGCTGCACCCTTGCTTGACGGCAAAATAGTGAATCCGGCGTTTGTCGAAAATGCACAGTTGCAATCAATTGAACACACCTGCAGACTTCCATTGCAACCGCACTGTTTGAGGACCGTGATGAATTCCGATGAACGCGCAAAAGTGTCAAGTCATGGCCACAAATCCCAAATTAGTAGCATGGCTTTGATTCGACTCCACAAAGCCAAAGGTCACCCCGCGGTGTCTCTAGGGACACCTGCAGATTTTAGACTTTCTGAATCCAATTTGCGGGCTGTTGTGGATCCACGATGATTCATGTTGTTGGTTCATGTTGGTTATGGGAACACTTCGACAACCAGAAACAAGTGCGACCCGTGCGACCCATGCGACCGTCTGTGAGATTGAAACATGTCTTTTTTTTCTGTTTCTGCGCACCTGGAAACCCACCTCTCCACCTCTTGCCTAGACCTGCCTATCTAGTGCCTTTTTGAGGCTACTATGGGTGCTACAGCTCATACTGCTGTGTCTGGAGCAATCTCAACACTTGGAATGTCAAAACCAGCTCTACGCAGACCATCCCCTTGTTCCTGGTGACCACAAGATTCGGAGCAGAGGTGTATACAAATCCACAGCAGTACATTGTCGCAACAGTGCCAAATTTGCCAAAAGTCAGCTTCCCTTGTTTGGACGATGTAATCTACGGAAGCGTCGAAAGATACCAGCTCTGCGGGAGGGTGTCGTGGAAGGTCCGCAGAAGGCTTCGCAGAAGCAAGAAGGATTCGGAACAGTCCAATTCAGCAAAGGAAACGAATGGAAACTAAATGGAAACAAAAACACAACTCAAAAGATCTCAAACGTGCTAAGGTTGGCGTTGCTTCGATTGTCCAATGGGCCTGGTCCCAAGAGCCAGGTAAAGGTTGCATGTTCGATGAAACTATATGGCATCAATTAGTTCGTTCCGGGTGGCTTGATCGATCCAGCATAGCTAGCAATGTCCTTGCAATGTCCTTGCAATGTCCTTGCGAAGTTTGCGAGTGTCCAGGGACCCAAAGGAAGAGATGAACTCAGAGCCAGGCATGAGGAAAGCACGCCGCAGCCCAAGCAGTCTGAGTCAGCTATGACTTCGCAGTGCTTCGTAAAACAATTTGCAAAATACTGTAGCAAAAGCAAAGCCAAGCCCAGATAGTTTCGATCGCAACTTCTTTGATCCTTTTTGATCCTTGTTGATTCTTTTTGATTTTGCACTTGTTTGAGCTGTTTCAAGGTCCCTCAATTGAGCTTCCGTCTCCACCTATGACACCATCCAACGCGATTCAGCAGCACAGCGGTCAGCAGAAGTCCGGAGAGAAGCTCCAAGAAGTTGGAAAGACATCTAGAAGTCATCTACACAACATCTATAAGCATTTACACACTTTTTACATCATTCCATACAAGGCACTCAATTCTTCATAAAGGAAGACATCTACAAGGTTAGATCAAAAGGAGTCCTAGATAGAGACAGTTGGGCGATGCGCTTGGCCTGGTGGGAGTTTGAGATAGTTTGAGCCCGAAGATGGTGAATCTGCAACATGAAGGAATTTGATGCAGACCTGTTGTTTTTGGAAAGACCAGTTTCTTTTAATTTGATGCAGCAAGGTCACAATTCAGGATGCCTTCATACAATAAGTCTCACTGCTTCTCCTAGTTCAAAGGCCAAAAAGAGGCTTAGCTCGAAGACTCTGGGCAGCTTCACTTCTTCAGGCCATTTGAAGCAATCACAGAATGATTTGGAATGATGTTCTTTCTTTCAATATTTTTTCATTGAGGGCCATGTGAAATGAATTCTTCAGGACACGGGACAAACATCGAAACTGCAATCCATGATTGATTGGGCTTTAGTGCAATCCACTTCCTCTGGCGGATCTAATGCTCATGAATCGATGATTCTGAATATTGTACAAAACACGAGAGTTACTTTTCTTGACATGAAAAACATTGACAAACTCATTCCTTTAGTCTTGTCATGTCTTGTCACAATTGCTTTCTCTCCAGGAACCAGGTCCTCCAAAGGATCCACCTATCCATTGCTCCTTTCAACAAGAAGGCTTTGGATTTGTGCTTTTGTGAAAGCGATGAAAAGCCGATGCGAATGGAGCGCTTGAAGCAGTCATGGCAAGCCCTTAACATTGCTTGTTGATAGCCTGTTGATGTTACATTTCTAAGGATGCAAACGCTCTCTGACGGCAACAATCTGAGTGAGATGTGCAACTACAGTTGTACTAAGTATACCTGTGTTGAGAATGAATCTATACATTATGTCTAGACAAAGCCGCTTGCAAAAATTACACGATTTTGCACAACCACCCCGAGCTTGATATGGCCTTTGGGCAGGAAGAATATAGCGACCCAAGAAATTGAGCTGACAGAAGAAACTGAGGTGGGAAATCGGTTGCAGGAATCATATCCCATGTCATTTGAAGTGATTCCGTAGCGTGTAATTTCACATCCTGAATGTGTAGGGCTGCTTGCTTCAGCGGTACATAATTCCTCCAAATTTCCGGCGTGGATCCTCAGTTTTTCCTTTGCTTCAGACTTTGTTTCGCAGAGCTAAAAAAACATCTCGAGAGCTGAATGAAGTACACTTTGAATCAGCTGCACTGCGGGTATTCGGAGCTTTGAAACTACAGGGTGGATTCATTTGGATGTGGCCCTGGCGCAGGTGGAAGCTCAGGTGGGACATTCTGGTGGGAATCCTCATCATCTACAGGTGTCAGAACTTGGCAGAAATTGCAAAGTGCTGTTTGACTTCCTTCGAGTTCTGCAAAATGCTGTCATGTCAATTCAATTCAACTCATATCAGCTGTCAAATTCGGTGATTTTGGATCAAGTCTCGTAGACAATTTGACTCAAGGACATGAGTGATGTCTCAAACGAAGTGATGAAGTAGTGATGAAGTGATTATTCCAATGACTCGCAATTCAAGACCTCTACAGATCGCCTGGCAGAATGCACTTAGGTGATTGGGTTGGATCTATCGTGATATTTGCAGAATATAGGATCTGCTTTGATAGCACAATGCATGAAAATCGTTTGTCAGCCTTGCGCAAGCCAAACAAATTCCCTTGGACCTTGGCCATTTCCAGTGTGGGAGCCATGGCTGAGATGGAAAGCATGAGGAAAGAGTGGGAACCTCTCGGCCTGTCTTGATTTGAAACAGTCAACAATGAATTTGTTCATGCGTGATTTCATGATTCGATGATTTGTATTGGATAGTCTTGTGCAAAAGTAAGACATCAAGGCAGCTACTTCTGTTAGAAACGAAGGCTTTCTATTCCTGTGTGTGCGCGCGCGCGCGCCAGGTGGAGGGGTTTGATGACACAGGAAAGCCCTTGGAAAGGATTACGAAGTCTGAACAGCTTCAGGCTGGAAGTTGGAGCTTTCATTGGCAATTCTGCGGAAACAACTTGGGGGGGATGCCTGTCTGCTAGTTGTATGAAAAGGGAGTTCTGAAACTGCAACGATTCCATCTGCGTCCTCACAACAAGAGACAGAGACGGGATGGAGCCAGAGGAAAATGTGAGAGAACTCAGCTGAATCAGGAACAACAGCGGAAAATGAAGAAAGAAGAGGCTCTCAACATCTCTTAACTTGGTTTTCGTCGTGGATGTTCTATCATTTGTTTTGTTGAGTGCTGAAGTTTCTGTGGAGCAATTGGAAGCAGGTTGAGCTGAACAAAGCGCTGCAGAAGGACGCGGGCCGATTTACTCTTGAGTAGAACCAAAAAACCACCAAGAATCGTTAGAGCACTGGATAAAGGCTCGGAGCCGCATTCCTGGCAAAATCTAAATCTACATAGAGAATTCCAGATTCAAGATGAGCCAAGATGCTTCAAGGAGCAGTTTGAGATGCTCGAGTTGCAGAACAAGTTGAAAGAATGCGAAGCACCAAGTAGTGCGTTGACTGCGTTGACGTGAACCTCTGAAAAACTCTAGACATCTCTAGAATCCTTGCATTCTGCACCACCGGTGCATGACTGCCTCAAGTGGGTTGCAGGGTGGTCCTTGCTCCCAGATCCATGATACATACCTCGTTCCTCCGTGACCCTCGATGACCCTCGATGACCCTGGATGATCCTCGATGCACATATCGTGTTGGTGTTTTGCTTTTGCTGATGCTTCACAAAAAACTGCAAGTTTGGTGCAGCTGCGATGCTGGTAATGCGGTGGACCTGCGGCGTGCTGTGGAGTCTGCTTGTGCATCACTGCAGCCGTCCAGGAAACAGCGCGTGCCATCCCTTCGACATCCTTGGACGTTACTAAAGTTCAGTGCCTGTTCAAAAACTCGCCCGGCCTCTGCCAGTACGTGCCAGTATGCGTCAGTTTGTGCCAGTACACGATGGACAGACAGTTTCAGCGCACCTGCTATCTAATCTGTGTACAGCATGCTGCCAGTGGCGACTAACATTCATGTCCAAGAAGATCATTCGATCTTCCGTAATTAACCTACAGACAGCCATGAACAGAATATGTATATGACGCGTGAAAATGTACTCCCTTAGTATTGAAATGCACTGAATATGTAAAGACTGTATAGACATGTAAAGAGTCATTTCAAGGTTTATAAGTGCAGTTGTCACAGCTGAAGCCTCAATCACCGAAGCCTCCACAAAACCACGCTGCGGCACAGCCCTACTAAACCAATTTTCATCCAATTCTTATTTGAATGTAATATATATACATATATATATATATGAAATTATTTGAATCATTTGACAAATATCATTTGATGTCATTTGAAGCATAATTTCTCATCATTTCTCCCACAAGAGCCGACCTCATCGCTTTCATCGCCTGAGGCAACGACGAATATACTCAGGAGAGGCAGAATCTTGACGAGATAAGGCGGCTCCGATGCTAAGATTAGCTGAGCCTTTCTTGGACTTGATATAGACTTGATATAGACTAAATTTGCCGCATTCTTGTTCCACCACAAACGGATGCAGTCACTTCTGCTGCACGAGTGGATTCGTGCAAATTCCACAAGCAGCTTGCTACGAAGTGTATCTTGCAAATGGAACCCTCCTTGACAGGATGTTTTCGCCCACCAATGGTATTTTCAGTCCCACAAAAACTCGTGCAGTGCATCGAGTCCAGTCCAAAACTGTCAAGCTATAGACATAGAAAGAGACCTTCCGATTACAGTGTCTTTCTCCCGTTCGCTGCGGCAAGACCGGAGTGGCTCAGATTTGACAGATACTGTAAACATTTGTGAACTCAAAAAACTCACAACTACCTCTTGGAACACATTGAGTGTCAAAACCAACAGGCTCTTCCATTGGCAGTTTTACATTGTCTGGGTTTGTCTTCAAGCGGACCATTTTAGGTGATTGAGTCAGCTTCAATCAAGACTCAAATTGCTCGAACTGCTGTGCCTTTTTTGGAGCAAAGCATACCAGTAGCAGGAGCACGGCAACCAGTGACATGGTCTTGATATGAAACTACTTGTCATAGTTTGACCCAAGTGCATGATGGTTTGCTTGACTTAATTCCCCTACATATTTGTCACTTGCAACTTTTCTGCAATGAAGAGCTCTTGAATGTTTTTTGAATGTTCTGATGGTGCAACAGCCTGTTGTTTAGTACTGCTTCACAGGTCACAGCAGAGAGTAACCCTGGACACGGATCAGAAGTTTCGTATTTTGAGTGCCCGGTGCCCAGGATCAAAGTGATAGGGGATCTATGGGAATCTATGGGGATCTATCTCTTTCCTCTTTCTTTCAATGGAAAACTTGTCATTTTTTGGGATGAGCGACGGCTGAGGTAACCAAAGAAACAATTGATCGATTCCTGCGGAAAAGACCAAAGCTTGAGGACAGCTCCTTCTTTTTTCAGCACAACCCCGCAATGTAACAATGCAATTGCTGCCATATATTACTGTAATACATAAATATATATACATGTATATATATATATATATATAAACATATATATATATATATGTGCATGTGCTTCTTGGTTTCAAGGAGTATGCATGGTAGTGGTAAGGGGGTTGAACTCTATGAGTTTCGGCTCACAGGGACAGTCGAGGTCAGGCCTAGACCTCTCTTGAGGTTGGGCCTGACTTAGGCTACTTGTAGCTGTCGCTTTCCCAGACCCCAGTTGGGGGAGGGACTAGGTGAGGAGAGAACAGTCAGCCAGACCTTCTGAGGTAGGCTGACTTGAGGGAAAGGAAAAGGACAAAGAGAGGACCACTGTGATCCTTGGTTGGCTGAGGTGCCTTGCACCAGCCGGGGCCTTGTGGGCTCTGCTTCATCCTTGAGGGATGGAAGAAATGCTGGCGCTTGGCAGACAACTCGGATTGAGTCCGGGTGAGGTTGCAGATGGGCTGCGCCTCGGTCGACCGCTCAGTGAAACTAACTGGGTGTCAGCCAAGGATCTTGGGGGGCAAAGCCAAGGACTAGCCAAAGACCTTTTTGAGAAGGACAGGCTCATCGAGTACCAGTGCTACGATGATGAGTGGAAGGAACAAGGACGCGCGGTCCTTACGCTGGTCCAATGGGAAGACCCCAATGAAGCCATGTTTTTGGCAATTCATGGAAAGTCCTCTGATGAGTATTATGATTGGTATGTGAAAAATGAGTTGAATATGGGTGCAGTTTATCATGTCTGTGATTGCACGGCCAGCCGGTGTAAGAAGAGAAAGGCTCGAGGAGACCACAGGGCTCTGATCCATGTGGACAAGTGGAGGATGCTGACGCCCCAGGCAATGCTCGAGACGGCATACCTCAAGTCTGAGGGTGAGACCCGTGGCAGAGCCGCACTAGAGGCTAGGGCTCGTGAGAAAGCGCCTGTGGTTCCGGGCAACACTGGGTTAGATGCCGCTTTGGCTGAGCCTCCAAGAGAGGAGGCTGAAGCACGCCCCGAAGGTGAAAGAGCTCGCAAAGATGAAAGGAGATCGAGAGACAGGCGCCGAGGCCGGTCACGAAGTCGGAAGCCTAGACGCCACTTGGAGGACAAGCTGGCTGATCAGGAGAGAAAGAAAGTGGAGCAGATCCAAGCTGGTGGAGGAGACAGATCTCGAAGAAAGAAGCGAAAGGACAAAGACAGAAAGCGCCGGCGAAGGAGGAGCAGCTCTTCCAAAGAGAGCTCCTCAAAGAGCAGCAGCGCTGGCAGCTCGGAGTCACTTTTTCGCTCCGCCTCAGTCCGGGGAGGGGAGTTGTGGCGCCTGGCCAAAAAGAAGCCCGGACGGTTGACAGAGATGTCACTCAAAGAAATGTCCAGGTATCTGGCAGGGCAAGCCGAGCAGGGCCTGGAACAAGGGGCGTGGGAAGGCCAGAAAGTTCTGGCGTATCTCAACCAAATAGTCCTCAGCGCCTCCCCGCCAGGGAAGATCGGCATCCGAGCCCATCGGGAGCTGGTGACGTTGGCAACCGCTCTGGACGAGCTTCTAGCAAGCAGGAACTTGCAGTGCTTGGACCTACTCATGCAGAGGTTCAAAGCCGTTCAGGCAAGCATCAACGACGGCCACTGGTCCCTGGCGAGGCACTACGAGCTGATCCCTCCGACCAGCGCCCAGTTGACAAAAGAAGAAGAGAGGGAGATCGCCTCGAAGGCCGAAGTGAGGCATCTGAAGTTGCAAGAAGCAGTGGCGAAGGGCCACCGGACCAAATAGGAAGGGGGCAGCGGGCCCAACTTGAAGGGAGGAAGGCCCGTGAGTCAAAGCAAGAGCCCTGCCCGATCGTCCGGGGGAGCGCACCCTTCGAAGATAAGAGACAGCCCAGAGAGAGAGGAGATGCGAGTGAAATTCCTCGACCAGAGGGCAAGACAAGAACGCGAGGAGGCCACCAGACAGGGGGCTCTCAGGCGTCCTCCGCTGGACCCGTCAGGGGGAGCGGAGGCGAGCCTAGTGGATGCAAAGCCAGCAGCTCCAATGAAAGGCACCGGAACAGAAAAAGGAAGGGAAGTCTCCCTGGCCGCAGAGGATCAGCAAGGCAGCCCAGTGAAGCTCAGACCCAAAGGGAAGGGCTTCGGAAAAGGCAAAAAGGGCCGGAAAGGGAAGTGGGGTCCTCGGCCAAAGGGAGCACCCGGAAAGTAGAGTTGCGGGAAAAGCCCATGTTGGGTGAAGACACCTTGGACTGGGGTAATCAGATCGAGGATCAATTGGGTGCAATGTTGCGGAGCTGGCTTGAAGAGAGACCGCCCTCGGGTTTGTCATGTGCTCAGTTGGCAGCTCACTTGGTTCTTCAGATTTGGAATTCTCCAAGCCCCCTCCAAAGACTGCTGGAGTGGAACCTGCAGACCCCGGAACACAGGGAGCACCGAGTGAGGAATTTGTTCCCTCTTCCAATGTGGCATGATGACGTTGAGCAAGTGCGGATGGTAGTCACTGGAGGGGACTTCAAAGATGAACCGGGCCAATGGAGAGAGCGTGGAGAAACAAAAAGTAAAGCCCAGAAAGCGCTGAGGTTAGAGGGCCTGAAGACGTGGCATGCGCTCTGTGTCTTGGGGCTCAACTTTCTTTATGGTGATCGTGAAAAGGCTGAGAAGCCTTGGCCGGGAGCCCAAGCCACAGCTCCTCAGGAGAGAGCATTGACCCGCATCTGGGATATGCTCAAGCTCTTCTTTGATGACAAGGAGAAGGGTGGAGTGCCTCGAACTCCGCTACATGAGTGGGAAAACGAGTTGAAAGAGCTGGGCATTTCCTACACCGGAGAGGTGGTTGAAAAGGCTCAATGGATCACGCTCAGGCAGATCCTGCCCGGATTGCCGAGTGCTGAGCATGGCGGGTTGGTTGACTTGCTTGAAGTGGTACCGCCCGAGATGGCAGAGATCCTCTCAGACCCGATGGGTCTCATCAGGGGAGACCTAGTTGAAGCCATGCCCAAGCCGCGGGTGATGTGCGAAGATGAGGAATGGCCCCAGGTCGTTGAAGCCCTCTACCAGCGTGGCATAGTTCAGCCGGTGGACCAGTTTGTGCAGGTACGGAAAGAGCACGTGCTGAACGGGGTCTTCGGCGTCCCGAAACAAGGCAAGGAATTGCCAAGTGGTGAACAGGTCCTGAGATTGATCATAGATCTCCGTGCCACCAACTGGTTACTCAACCAAGTACCTGGTGACACCCACACCCTGACTGGAGCAGCATCCTTCCAGAGGATCCTGGTGGGTGAGGAGGAGACCTTGCTCATCAGCGGGGAAGACCTGCAAGCGCGTTTTATTTATTCCGCTTGCCCAGTGAATGGTCAAAGTTCATGGTTCTGGCCAAGGGAGTCCCAGGGAAAAGTGTGGGAAGACCAGATGAGGATGAGGTGTACGTGGGGCTCTCAGTCCTGCCAATGGGCTGGAACTCATCGGTTGCCATAATGCAATCTGCCCACAGAAGAATTGCCCTTGGCTCTCCGTTGAGAGGAGGGGCAGGTCTGTCGAGGCTGTGTGAAATCAGCAGAGCTGCGGAGTTTCCCATCTTGGACGATGGCACGGCCTGGTCAATTTACCTCGATGACACAACCATCATCGAGAAGGTGGCCGAGAAAGCGGTGGCAGACCTCTTGGGGAAGTCACCGGAAGAACAGACCCGCCTCAAGCAGGCTTACTCCTGGTGGGGCATCCCCACAAACCCCGGAAAGGCCCTCCAGAGGGCCCAGGAGGCCGAAAGATTGGGAGCACTGCTGGACGGGAAAAATGGAGTCCTGCGTACCGACCAAAAGGTCATTGGAATTGATTTCATTGGGAAGCTGGATAAGACAGCAGCAGGAGGTGGATCGAAAGACCTTGCAGATTTATGCCGGGAAGGCCGTCCACATTCTCCAGTTCCGCAGATGCCTGTTCTCGTGCTTGGAGGTGATCTTCCAGATGATTGCACATGGGCCGCCTAAGATGAAGGTGACAGAGGAGCTCCGTACGGAGATGCTGGTGTTGGAGGTTCTGCTGCCCATGACTCAGTGCAACCTCAAAGCCGAAGTGGACCCCATCGTGACAGCAAGCGACGCTTGTGAGAGCGGAGGAGGAGTCTGCTACGCTTCCCGTCTGACGAGGGCCGGAGAAGAGGAGGTCAGAGCCATGCTGGAGGGTGAAGACCCTAATGTGGGTAGCACCCTCCAAGATCCCACAAACCTCTCCGATCAGGAACGGGTGCTGGTGATCGATCTGGTTGCGGGCATTGGTGGCCTGACCTTGTCGCTCAAAAAGGCGGGTTTGGTGGCCCATCATGTGGGCATTGTGGAAAAGGATCCAGAGTGTAGGAGGCTACTTCGCAGGACCTACCCAGGTGCAGATTTCTACAGTGATGTGGTGAAATTCGGAACAAAGGAAATTGTCAAGCTGCTGGAAAAAGTACCTGAAGCCACTGGAATAGTCGTCGCAGGAGGGAGCCCTTGTCAGGGACTCTCCATTTTGTCGAGCAAGCGCAAGCACCTGTCGGACGCTAGGTCGAAATTGTTCTTTGAGGCCAGTCGGGTTTTCAAAGATGTGGAGAAGGTGGCCCTGCAGCGCAAGCTGTGGGTTTTGAAGATGCTCGAGAACGTGGTGGCCGACAAAAAGGATGTGGCGACCATGAGCAAGGAGCTCAAGATGAGGCCTATCCTAGTGGACTCACAGTACCTTTCAAGAGCCAGGCGACCCCGGTTGTTCTGGCTGGGACTTGAGTTGACGCCTGAGGAGGATGTGGAAGTCACCGAATTCCGAGGTTTGACCCAGGTGATTTACCGGGGCCCTCTGGAGCCTCTCGCCCTCTTTGTGGAGGCAGGCTGTGAGTGGCCAGGTGGAATGCAAAATGATGGGTTGAAATTTCCCACCATGACAAGATGCATCCCACGCTCTCGGCCGCCCCCAGACCCAGCTGGGTTGGGGGAAGCTGCCGCAGCAGCAGTGGCTCGATGGGAGAGCGACTCCTATCGCTATCCACCGTACACCTATGCAGATGAATACATGATTTTGACACCTGACTGTGAGATGCGACCGCTCAAGGCAGAGGAGCGGGAGATTTTGATGGGCTATCAACCGGGGCACACAGCCAAGCTGCTGAAGAAAGCACCGGAGACCCCAGAAGAAAAGCGCCAGGCGGAGGACGTGCAGTGCTCAGCCATTGGAAACTCGTTTCACACGAATGCTGTAGCATGTCTTTTAGACCATGCTTTGGCCACAATGGGCCTCAAAAAGAGAAAGGGAGCCAAGGAAATAGTTGAGAGCTCCATGGCCCAGCAGATCACTAGGAGCCCAGCTGGCGAGCCTCCCTTGGTGGAGGAAGCTGGCGAGGAGATGTATCTGCTGAAGGATGATGACACCCTGAGCGTGGGAGGTGCCCTGGCAACCGAAGCGTTGGAGAAAAGGGGCCAGAGCGTCCGCTTGGGTGAGGAATTGCATGATGAGAAGAAGCTCTGCAGCAAACTGGTGGCGGCGTACATCAGACGCCAAGAATACCGGGGCTCCGACGTCCGGCTGGATGTAGGAGCTTTGTACCGCCCGGACTCCTACCCCCGTGGTGCTATCTCGCCCTACAGGTGGGTATGGCACAAAGCACACTCATTCCCCTTTACGGTGGCCGAGCATATCAACATCCTGGAGTTGAGATCGCTGGTTCACACGTTTGAGTGGCGACTCAGACGGCATCAGTTTGGGGACTGCCGCGCAATGCACCTTACGGATAGTCAGGTGGCATTGGCAGTGGGGGTGAAGGGCAGATCAAGTGCGCGATCTCTGAACAGGCTGCTCCGCAAGTTTGCAGCATTGCAAGTGGCAGGTGGAATTTGGCCACTGCTCGCCTATGTGGAGAGTGGCCAGAACCCTGCGGATGGGCCATCCAGGGAGTATGAGTCCTAAACGCAAGGCCATACCTGCTGCTTGCGAAAGAGAAGCCCGAAAGAGAGAGCGCAAAAAGATCGGAAACCTGAGGAGTCAAGTCATCAGTAAGAAAACCGAAGACAGATATAAGCAGAGCTATGAAGAATTCAGAAAGTATCACCAACTGAGTTTCACATTTGTGATGCCGCCATACCCCATTTTCGATGACATGGTGGCGGAGTACGTTGAAAGCCTCTGGGAAGATGGCGCTGCGAAGTCAGCGGCAAATTACACAGTGGCTGCCATACAGTTTTACAGGCCAGACACCAAGCACCATTTACCGTGGGCCTGGAAGCTCGTCCGGGTTTGGAACCAAATAGAGGTGCCCCAAAGGGCCAATCCCTTGACACCGGAGCTCCTTATGGGGTTCGCTGGTCAAGCTTTTCAATGGAGGCAATTTGAATTGGGATGGCTCTTTGTGGTGGGGTTCACCTTGTTTTTGAGGACCGGAGAGCTCCTGCAGATCCAGGCCAAGGATGTCATCATGAACAACAATCATGGTGTCTTGTACTTGCCACCATCCAAAAGTGGAAAGCGTCTTTTCTTGCCGTTGGAGCGTGTTGAAATGGGTGAAGCTATCACCATCTTGGCCTTTAAACAGTTGCTCAAAGGGAAACAGCCGGGGGACCGATTATGGCCTCATTCCAGACAACACTTTATGGGGTTGTGGCACTCCTTAGTGGACAACCTCAAGCTGGAAGGCTGTAACTTTTTCCCCTACAGCTTGCGCCGGGGAGGAGCTTCGTCCGCATACCGAGCTGGATCCAGTTTGGATCAGCTGGTGACAAAGGGAAGGTGGCAACATGTGTCCACAGCACGGCTGTACCTGGACACTGGGCTACAAGCTTTGACCACTTTGACGCTCCCACAGGCCGCCCAGCCCAAGCTTCAAAGAGCTGTTGCCACATTTCGTTCTGTGAGCCAGCAAGGGGCACGTGGAAGGGAGGCACCTGCATTTGGGCATCCTTAGCTTCTGTGAAGACTTGGTGCCGCTACAGTGCTGGCTTCCGCCTCTTTTACTCAAAGGGCACGGCTGCAGGAAGAAGCAAAAAGCGTGAGTGCAGCTGCCCAGTCGAGGGAGGAAAACCCCCCTAACGGTAATGCATGTGCTTCTTGGTTTCAAGGAGTATGCATGGTAGTGGTAAGGGGGTTGAACTCTATGAGTTTCGGCTCCCTCCGTCCCGCCCCCAGCACCTGCATTTGGGCATCCTTAGCTTCTGTGAAGACTTGGTGCCGCTACAGTGCTGGCTTCCGCCTCTTTTACTCAAAGGGCACGGCTGCAGGAAGAAGCAAAAAGCGTGAGTGCAGCTGCCCAGTCGAGGGAGGAAAACCCCCCTAACGGTAATGCATATATATAGGGTCAAGGCTCCAGGTTCCCCGGAGCTCGGCGGAACCTGGAGTCTTGACATGTAGTCTACAGGTGGGTGGGAGGGGTGGGGGGGCGCAATAACGTCATGTGTGTTGCGTAAGATGAGAAGTTGCGGCATGGTTAATCTTCGTTGTTGTTTACAGAAGGGTGGGGGGGGGATGGGGGGGGGGGGGGGGGGGGGGTGTAATAACGTCATGTGTGCTGCGTAAGATGAGAAGTTGCGGCATGGTTAATCTTCGTTGTTGTTTACAGAAGGGTGGGTTGGGGTTGGGGTGGGTCTAATAACGTCATGCCTGTCACCTTAAAGATGTGGTTACGTTCAAGCTGTTGTCACGTTAAGAAGTTGTTACGTTGAAGATGTTGGTATGTTGAAGATGCTGTTACGTTAAAGATGTTTTTATGTTGAAGATGCTGTTACGTTGAAGATTTTCTTACGGTAAAAATGTTGTTACGTTGAAGATGTTGGTACGTTAAAGATGCTGTTACGTTGAAGATGTTGGTACGTTGTAGATGTCGTCACGTTAAAGATGTTGTTACTCAGAAGACTAGGGCCATTGGGTGGAGCCAAAGACTCGTTGGAACATCGCAACATTTTGTCAGCTTTTTCTATTGATCGAAACCCTGGTCTTCAAAATGTGCTTCACGCATTGCGTTGCCGCCGTGAGAAAGTCAACGGGGCACTTTCTCCTGCAAAGGCTTTCAACACTGCTCTGTGGACTTCCTGAGAAAAATGATCATGTGCATTTCGCCCATGGTTCTACAGTAGAAAATGACATTTTCCTAACTTGAATTTCAACAGAAACAAATTATCAGTCCGCATTTACAGTGGTTCTGATGAAAACTCTTTTCAATCAATCCAAAAAAATGATCCAAGTTCATGATTTTCATTCCAACATACCTGAAACATGTTGTCCGAAAGAAGAAGGCATTTTATCCATTGATGATTCAATGGAACGCAAGAAAATACTGTAATACACAGTAAAAAATGACATTTTATGATAACAATCAACTTGCAAATGAATTGAGTTCCGGGGAACCTGGAGCCTTCGTCCTATATATTTATATACATTGTACACATACATACATATATATATATATATGATTATATATGTATATATACGTAAACTCACTATAGACGCCCCAAATCTTGGAACCTCCAAAATGGGGCCCCAATTTTGAGGACCTTAGCACTGGATAATCAGAAAAAATGGTGTTGAACTGCCCGGCGATGCCGCTCCATCGCAGCTCATTTAGATCTGGCTTTCGCTTGTGGTCACGGCGACAGATTGTGTCACCGCGCCTACACGAGTCATGGCTCCGGGGGACTTTTTGTCCATGAGCAACAGCAGTGGTTTCAGCGTGGAGAGTCTCTTGGATCAGATGTGCAGTGTTCAAAACCGCTGTTGGTTGATTAGTTGGGGGACTGAATTAGGGATCATAATAACCAATCTATTAGGGATGATAATCTAATAGGTATGGTTAATTAGGGATATTAACTACCCAATCTATTAGGGATAATCATAATCCAATGGGGGAATTCTTAGGAATCCACCAGGATTAAATGGAATGACGGAGGGATTTTGAAGACTGCTCAAGTGGTTGCGGGTGAAAACAATCCCACTGGTCATTGATTAATACTTACCCTCCATGCTAGCAATGTTTGCTGCTTAGCTTCAATCAATATGTTTGATGGTGAAGTCGCAAAATATTTCTTTGGTCATGGTCATGTGGGTTTCTCTGAAAATGGGGTATAATTATCCTCCAAATGGCCATTTGATAAGGAAAATGATCATGAGATTTTGGGGTACCCTATTTTCAGACAAACCCCATGTTGGATTGGTTAATGGGAAAATTTACAGGAAACCATGGATTTTCCCATCAAATATAGGGGTTTCCTGTAAATTTTCCCGTAAACCAATCTAGTGAAACCCATGTTGGTATCTCGGCATCTCCACAGATGATTAGCATATCCTGAGGCAATTCCCAACGGTCATTGTCTCGGGCTTATTCTCTAAAAACACGTCAGCTATTGTTCATGACTGGCTTTATCCAAAAATAGACCCGAAATCCAGCGGTTGATCATCATTTGCCCCGTTACTACAGAGGCAATCACTTCCACATTCAAGTGAATATTTGAGGGTAAATCTGCCATGCCATCTCTAAGGAGCAGCTTTTTCATCTGTGAGGAGAACGGATTACAATACCAATTTTGAGGATATAAATCCATATTTGATCATTTCCTGAACAACCCCAAATCAGCTTGTTCACTGGTGAAATCCCTATCTTTCATAGTGACATCCCAATTTTGGCCAGTATCTCCATCTGTAAGTGTAAACCCGTACTGCATCATATTGTTTCAATTTTATCCCATCAAATATCAACTATTCTAGCAGGTTAAATTCCATCATTTTGTTCCAATGATGTATCAAATACATAAAGTAAACACATGGGAATTGTGTTCTTTACACATTTACTGCAATTGAATACAAAATAGTATCAATACAACATATCTAGATGTTTCCGTGTGTTGGATTCAATTTCTGTTGGATTAGGCATGAGGTTTGGTATGAAATAGACATGTTGGTGAAATAATGAAATACCATTTTGTATTCATATGTACTTATTTACTGTTATGAACATTTAAGCATTCACATACCTATAGTAACCTCCCAGAAAAAGAAATTGAATAGTAATTTTCCACTCTGTTAGTAGGAGTTTATTCTTCATTTTTTTTGGGGGGTTTTTATATAATTGTTCCTCTTTGGGTTCAATACCATATCTTTCGGATTTTGGTGGGAACAGTTGGATTTTGTAGGATTTCATCGGGATAAAGTTAGATAAAGGTACTATTATGAAAACTAAACATCTTGGTGAAATATATCGACCCTCTGGTGAACTAATAGTTTGCGAACTGGAAAATCACCACTTTGAATAGGTGAGTCCTCGAACTAAATGGGATTTTCAATAGCAAACTGTCAGTTTACCAGGGTAAACACCTAACATGTTCCATTCATCATGTTTATGCCTACGGCTCCAATTCCGCACGAGAAAAAACGCGTTTTTTTACTCTTGCACACATGGGGTGGGGTGTGGGGTGGGGTTGGGTGGGGTGGGGTAATAACGTTCTTGTTTCGACGCTCTTGATGCTACGCTCTTAACTTGTTCAAGTAACTTCTAACACGCTCTTGATGCTACGCTGCTAAAAATAGATAGTTGTTGGAACTTTGCCAAGAAGTTTTTGGCAATCAATCTTCTAGCAAAGTCAGGAATGAACAGAGACGTGATGCTGTGGTTGCGATATGTTGCGATGTTGTCAACGGCGTTGTGAAAACGCAGACCAGGACCTGTTGAAAAAGACAGGGTACAAGTTTGGCAACCTCCAAAATGACCTACGGTGCCAAAAGAAATGCATTTTGTTCGCCCAGTGAAGATGTTGAAAACATCAAAGTTCCACCTTTGGAAAATGTGGTATTTACAACGTTTTAAGCAAAACATGAAGATTTTGAATCCGCTTTTTTCAATCCATTTTCTGTTTTCCCACACATGACGCACAGTCATCTTGCATCGGAAATTTTAATATCTTCTGTGTGTGCCCATTTGAGACGTGTTAAAACGCTCGCGCGGCTTCAGCTCCGGCGGGATGTTTATCACTATAAATATTCCATTATCCACAGCAAACAGGTAAAGAACCAGAGGGCAAAGACTATAGTTTCCATAGATCATCATCAAATCTCATAGCGACCTCACTGGAATGACGGTGAATGCTGAATCTAGTTGTTAAATGGTATAACCTACGATTGATGGATATTAACCACCATTAATCATCTACTGTATGGTATCAATAGTTGCTTATGGAATAGATATAACCAGTCATATCAGATAGCCATTGATATCTATGGATATCATCTATGTTGAACCACCATTATTCCATGAATATCTATAGTTGTCTATTCTAAAAAGATCATACTATAGAAAAAATCCATCCGTTTCAATAAAACAGATGATTCATACATGTTGAGCCACCATTTTCCATGTTCCATTATTTAATCTATGTTTTCATCTATGGAATCCATGGCACCGTCAAATCATCATCAAATCCTGAGGCATGTCCCATAGCAGCCTAGCCAATGATGTGGCCGCCGCCAGCGCTTGGTCCTTTGATTGGCACTTGACCAAGAATCCCTGGGAAGGACTGAAAAAAGCGAGAGATTTGGGAACCATGGGAAAATGTGGACTTCATGGGATTGCGGATTTCAGGGCATTGCATGGGTATTTCTATTTCATGTGGGTTTCATAGCACACTTTAGAGCAGGAAAAGAGGGGCAAGCTGAAGGGTTCAAGCTGAACAGCTTACTGCTGCTAAACGTAGGGAATAGGGAGAAATGATCCAATCCATAACCATAAAAACAGATACCTTCTGGTATTGCCTAACATAACTATGGAAAATGGCCATTTTTAATGGGAAAATCCACTAATTCTATGGCCATTTTCAATAGCAAAATGTTAGTTTACCAGAGGGTATATGTAATCTCGTTCCCCCATTCCCTACATGTCAGTTTTTTGATGTTCGATTTTTTTTTGAAAATGGGAACTTCATGGGAATTCCACGAGACTTCCGGGGTGCTGCAGGATTGACCTCGTCCTTCTTCATGATTTTGGCCACAGAACTTGGAGATGAAGCTGGACTGGAGATGGTCCAGCTGGACTGTTCCCATTGAAAAATGGTGGATTTCCATAGCTATGTCAGTTTAACCCGAGGCTAGGGCGGTTTAGATGGATTTGGATGGTAAAAAACACCAAAAAAACAACACGATCTCTGAGGTAAACCATCATACTTAAACCAACTGCAAGGAATTTACCAAAGTGAAAGCCTCCATGAAAGTTGTGAACCAGTTTTTTAAGCTCGACCTTCCCCTCTTAACCAAGGAAACCTTCATTATTGCAGCGGTGATGTCGATGAGACATCCGAAGTTTGTGGTGTTCCTTGGCCATGACTGATGACAGGGCTGGGTGAATGTGATCCCAAAAAAATCCCCGAAAAGGTTTTCACTAACCATCCACTAATAATGGGGTATACCATACATATAGCTATTAACCAATGGGATATTGCTAGAATATCTACGCTGTGATAGTGATATGTAACTATGAAGAATATCTAATTAATTCCCGAAAAATCCCTCAGAATTGGAGGTCTTGATGAGAAAATCATCGAACTAAATGTGGAGTTTCCCAGCAAAGCATGTTTGATTACCAGATGGCAACTGAGGTTCAGAGTTTTGGATGGAAAAGTAAGAGATCAGCAAGTGAATCCCATCCCCCATTCATATGAAATACCCCCTTCTTATCTGATCCCTTTCTGGGTGTTGAAGATGGCAATGTCGAGCCCGTCCAAAAGAAAAGGTGAGATTTCATACCCCACACTGCACTTCCACAGACCAGAGAGGTGGGCCCCATTTTTTTCTGCACCATTGATTCGGACGCCTAGTCACACCTAAAGTGCTCGTTCCCTGGTAGTCAAACATGGCAATTGAAAAGAACTGAGATGTTCATGGGAAAGTCATCTATGACTACCCTCTGGTAAACTAACAAACTAACATAGCTATTGAAAATGGCCATTTAGAGTTGATTGTCCCATTAAAAAAATGGTGATTTTCCATAGTTATGTTAGTTTGCCAGAGGGTACATAGGGGAATTTTCCATTGCCATGTTGAATTACCGGAGGTTCAGAGTCTGCGAGTTGTACCACCAGTCGGGCTATAACTCTCCGTGTTCCTGGCCCGTAGATACAATTTGTCAACCATATAAAAGAATCCCTTTTGGTTTCCCAATAATTTGTCAACCTAGATATAAGCCTTTCATTTTTTTAATGGATCCAAACATCTACAAAATGACGGGTTGATAATTAGTTTTATTTGGCTTCATTGAACAAAACGCAGAGACTTCTCTGGGTCTCGCTTTCACATCATCCCCTTAGGCGGCCCCTTAAAGCCGTACGCCCACCCGAGGCTGTCGGGCGCGCTGGGTGCGCTGTACTTCATGACCGTCTTGAGCGCCTTCTTGGGGGTTGTTCTTCCAAACCTGATCTCCCAGGAGGGTTGGTTGAGTTTCAAGCCACAGAAATCTAGGGGCTTTCCTAAAAGTCAGGGGTACCCCAATAGCTGGAGGGTTTATTTCATGGTAAATCTGAAAATAAAGTGGATGATTTGGAGGTGTTTTACCTCCATATATGATGATGTTTGGACCTATTCATTGATTAGTGATAGGTAAAAACGTGGGTTATTGACGGAGATTGCTTACATGGCTACCTTGGCATCACGTGACCATCCACATGGCCACCCGCAGGAACGAGTGACTCAGTGCGCCACGATCCTCTACACCTTCTTCGGCTTGCGGTTGATGTACGTAGGGGCACGGGGAGAAGAGGACAAAGACGAAGAATTCGAAGAGGTGGGACCTAGCCTGGGAGGATCGTCCCACTTGGTGGTGAATAGCCATGGTTAGTAAGTCTCCATTTCGTGGATTATCCCATCTATAAATGGGTGAACTAACCATGGTTTATTAACCACTTACCAAGTGGGATGATCCTCCAAGTAGCTCAAAGTCGTGGATGATCCGGAGTCCCACATTTTACCACGTTTTGGTTAGCTCGGAGTTCTTGGAAAACCATGGTTTAAGAGCCAGAAATGGACATTGTGTGGGTTTTTTCAACTGCAGGAAAGAGGCCCTGAACATTAGCTAACTTAGGTAATAACTATAGTAGGCCAATTAGGATTTATGGTTGTTGTTCTATTTGTTGGACGGCATTCTAGACCAACTTATGACTGCGGGGTTCCTGTGGTCAAAACATGAAAATTGTGGTCAAAGAAATGCTGGATTTTGATGACCCTTGTTGAAGTATCTCCAAAACCACAGATTTGGCTGGCCATCTTAGTTGACCTGCGGCAGTTTGTTGGGAATCTTTCTGCTGAACTCGCAGTCAGGTTTGAGCTTCTAGACCAGGAACTTGTTACACTTCTTCGATTTGTGCAAGCCCAAGTCTCCTCCCAACCGCGACCTCTCNAGTCAGGTTTGAGCTTCTAGACCAGGAACTTGTTACACTTCTTCGATTTGTGCAAGCCCAAGTCTCCTCCCAACCGCGACCTCTCTGTTTCTCCAAGGCACAAATGTCTTGAGCTTCGAAAGGGGCAGCTTCATGCATGCCAGGATGAATTGAAATTGTGACATGTCAAGTGCAAAAGACATGTTGATACAAAATGTGAGGAGATCTCAACAC
>BGPT01000401.1:73304-101847 GCA_003297045.1 Symbiodinium sp. clade C Y103
CTTCGAAAGGGGCAGCTTCATGCATGCCAGGATGAATTGAAATTGTGTCATGTCCAATGCACAAGACATGTTGATACAAAATGTGAGGGAATCTCAACAGATTAAAACCTATTATTCTCAATTTTAATGGGATGAACATCCATAGATCCCAGCTATTTTGGGGTGAACAGAAGGTACCAGGGTTTTGACTCAGTTCGCCATGTTGCACTTGGTGATGTTTGTAGCAGCAGCAAGCCTAAGATGATGCCCGGTTTGAGGTGCTGTGCAAGAGCGGCTCCTGGCGGATGAAAGCGACAAGGTCGAGAAGTTGACCAAGGACCGCCGGGATCATGGCGCTGGGGCCCTGGCTATGGCTATAAAACTAATGACATGATCTATCTATGGATTGAATATATAGACAGATATATATATATATATATAGATAGATAGATATAACATATATGTAGATAGTTAATTGATATTCTATAATATTCTTATTAATAGATATTATTAGGAATCATATGATAAATAGATCTTGTGCATATTATGGTATAGATCTTAGGGAAGCAGCACTGCAAGGCCTGGAAACTCACGACTTCCCCAGCTCGGAGACAGGAGATTGGCGACATGAACGCCATGAAGGCAGCGTATCTCAACGATGAGCAGATTGTGAAGGTCTGGAGATCTGGCACCTGGGAATGGCTTGGGAAAATGGTGAAAAAAACTAAAAAACACTGTTTATTTTCTTTTGGGGGGTAAACATAATATATGGTATAATCTATGATAAATATATGGTGAACTAGATAGATGGTACATATGTGGTATTTTTGTGGGGTGAATATATGGTAAATTGCCATCCAGCAAACTAAGATGCTTGGAGATATGGATATCTTTGCACGAAAGCCATGACTTTCCATGTATTCCACGGTAGTTTACTGAGGGCAGTAGATCAACATAATATAAATATACAGTAGGTATACATAAGCAGGGGGTATGATCCCAAAAAATGGCGTGATAATTTCCCTTTTTGGACTTGTTGAAATTTGCACGGACAGGGGAGTTGATCCCCGTTTGTGAATGAGAAAACGGCTGGAATTTGGGACAACCACTATCTTGTGATACTGTAGCCACCAGGTACCTGGTTAGCAGCATTTCTTGAATTTCGCCAGTGACAAATGGGATGGTGCGCGCATGGTTCTTCCTACCCAGTTGGGTATCAAAATTGGGTTCTCACCGCAAATTGGGAACAAGCGCAACGAGCCAGCGCCTGCAGAGTTCAACAGGTGTTAGATTTTGATGCAAAGAAAGGAATCCACCAACATGTTCTATAGTGTAAAATCCATTAAATTCCATTTGTTTTCTCCCAAAAAATGAGATAGAACATACAAAATTCAGGACCCCCAAATCTCCCCAATTCCATAGAACAGCACTGGGACCCTTTTTCCCCTCATATTTCTTGTGTTCTTTCGCATCGGGATCCTTTCTGCGCGGTGCGAGTTGTGTCTGCAGGGCGCGTTGGAGAAGCGAAAGAAGCAGGTCATGCGCCAGATCAACCGGCTGGACATGGATGGAGAGGACAAAGTCGGCACTTTGGCCATGGAGAAAGTTGGGGTTTTACTGAACAAAAAGAGGATGTAGTAGATGGGTGAAATTGGATTCAACAACAATAAGGGAGGGGGTTGTCAAGTTTAGTTCTCATCTGGATGCAAATTGGGAATGTTTGCAATGTGGCAAAGGGGATGCAGTTTGTAAGAACCATTCAAACTGAGTCGGTGGTTTCGATTTGCTGTAAATCCCCACAGGTCTTGAGGTGATCAGGTTGGCTGTATCGCTGGTTTGTTAATCCTGGTGAACTCATGCGATTTCTCCTCATGCTTGCTGGTAAAAATAAAAGATGTCAAACCCATTCAATTTGGTGGGTTAACGAAGTTCCATACCAAGTTTGGTTAGGAACAAAATTCATCAAAATTCATGATTTGGGATGTTTTGGGATGATAATACACGATGCACCAAGCTTTTTTCTTGTTGGTTTGAGCATGCCTTGCGCTGGCTCATTCCTGCGCTGACTCCTTTCGCATTCAGGGATTGGCTCAACATCACCTTCCAGTCATTCTTCTTTGTAAAAACAAAATGGTTGATTAAAAGACATTGGCAAACACCCATAAATTCCTAATTATGGTTAAATTATGTTAAACTTGAATTATGCCAAGTTTGGTTTGAATTATGGTTAACATCATGTTAAATCCCAGAATTCCTTATAGCCAACGCTGTAAAAAGATCCCCAGAACTCCGCTTCCGATCCTCTGATCGAGCCAATCGTCGCCAGGACGCTGATTCCCAGCCGTGGTGAGAAAAAGTCCGAGAAAAACTGTGGGGCTACGCCTTTGGTAAACGCACATAGCTTGCACCATCTTGCACCACTTAGCCTCCAGTAGTGACAGGTTTGCTATTGAACATGGCTGTAGTTGATGAATGTTGATTACCTTGCTAATTCATTGTGGGCTCAGCTCGAATAGCGATACTTAGCAGTTCAGGCTAGATATGATTCAAGATGGTACCAGTACCCAACAATTGGACCATCCACACTTCAGGATGTCTGCAGGGCTGGATCCAATCAATCTAAGCCCACAGAGTGTAGGAGTTGGGACCCATGGATTCTATGTGGGGGACTAGCATCAATTAACAGTGACTTTGATGTGAAATATCGCAAATCCCAGAATTTTCGGTCAGCCAACTGTGGTTTGGTGAAGCGTGGGAATTCGAATCCTTTTTTCCCAAAGTTTCAAGTCTCAAGTACACCAAGGCGGCTCTTCACACATTACCACACTCCCCAAAAATGGCTGAAATCGCATCCGGAAACCAACCCGACCAAGCTCCACGCCCCGTGGGCTCCCGTGGATTGGCTCAGCGGTTTCAGAGCTCCAGTTGCAGGCGGGCCATGGGTGTGTAACGGATGTTCCACCGAAAAGGATGGACTTTTCGATGTGGAAGAGGAACACTATCTATTTGGAGGTTTCCTAAAATGCGGAAACCCCAAATCATCCAGTCGTCGCTAGACGATTTCAGGACTGGAACCCATGATGACTTGGAGATCATCCATTTCAAGAACCCCCATTTGTCCCAATGATTGTGGTGAAGATTTCCCCAGGTTTTCTCCCAAGATCTTCCAGGTGATGGGTTTTTGTTCCCTGCATTCGGGACCACCAACGGTTGAGGAGTGATGGTTGGCTGGTTTTAGTGGATATATACTGTATGTGCATCAAGAACCAACTATAGTGACATTTATTGTTCCATTCCCCCATTTTTTGATTTTCTTTTTCCCGGATCTCCGCCATTTGTGTGTTGTTGCCTGTGAAATCAGCAACAGGAAGAGTTGGAACTACCGACAGACGAATAAACATCAGACTCGGGATGGTTAAAGAGCCAGTTGCGCACCATTTACCAACCATGTTTGTAGGTGATTTCATCTTATGTTCCATTGTTTTCCTTTCAACCACGGTGTATTTCCCATTTTTTTTGCATGAGCCATTTGGTAAAAATAATCACTATCGACTATCGACTTCAATTGGAAGATAGCCACAATATGCCATAATTATTATATAAACTCCAATTGGAAAATCGATGCAAGCTATCTTACAATATATTTCAATCATATTGTTACAACATCTCACTTACCAGCGATTTTTTGTTCGGCTTTCTACCCAGTCATCCCAGTTCTCGCCATGCGGGGGGGCCAGGTGTCGGAGCTTTGGAACGTGGCTTGTCGCAGAGATGAAAACTGCCCTCCTATATACCAGAGTGCCGTTGAACGACGTTTAATCTAGTTGTATGGATTACATTTGTTTTTTCTTATATCGCCTTGGGAAATAATATAATCTTAAATAGATGATTTTGCTTGATTTCTTTTGTTAGAAGGAGCCGCAACCGAGGGACAAGTTGCTCTACACCTGGTTGAGTTTACGATGGATGCATCTGCAGGTTGATGGGTGAGAATGAACTAATTTGTAAGATTTGAAGTTTCAATAAATGAACGATGCAACAAATTCATTCGATTTCATCTTCAGAATAACATGATAAACATCAATTTTAGCTAGAGGAGATGTAGGGAATGACATGAGATATTTGATGTCGGCAGATGGTTGGATGCTACCAGAGTGGGATTGGCGATTTCACCTCTGTGGCCATCATGATTGATTTGGATTAACCATGAAGACTCTATGTTTCCTTACTTCCGACAAACTAATCCTCTGGGGACATGGGGATATCACTAACTAACTATTTATTGTATAATATGTATATATATATATATGTGTATCTATACATGTTCTAGTTTCATATTCACAAACGAGAAATTGCGGAATACTCCCTCTGAAAATTAATAACCCCCCAAGAAACCATGGTTTAGTAGGGGATTTACACATATTTAAATTCCTGTTAGGACCATTTATGGGGTCTTCAATATGAGGGAGATGGAATTACTCTCTCCAAGGATCAGGGTATCAAAGAAGATCCAGACATCCCGCCGACAGAAACTCAACTTGTCAGGTTCAACAAATATTACAGGGACGCACAGAAAAAAGATGGACAAGAAACAAGAATCATAATTCAAGTGAAAGGCAAAAAGACCCTCTGAACATGTTCAGACGTTCTGCAAGACAACCTCAGGCTGTTTCTAGGGCATCACAAGTCGGTGGGCAAAATGTTTCAGCGCGAGCGCCACTATCGTTAATCCATCGAACTTGGCAGTTTTGGCGAATGTTCCCGGCACGACATGGCCAGCAAAACATTCAGGTTGGGTCAAAATATGAGGTCCAGCGAAACGTAGATTTCGCACATTCCTTTGGGGGAGAATAATCCCATTTTGGTGTGCCAAATTTTGACCCATTCCATCCCATTCCCAAATAGAGGCATAGATCAGATTCGCCTTGATTTCAGCAATGGTTTTTGCAGGTTTCGATGAATAATCACACGGTGCTTCTCCGAAGTGATGGGAGTGCTGTTGCCATTGGAAGCAATCGACATGGACAGTGCAACATCCCAGCCATGGATGAGGAGATGGCATACACCCAGATTTCTGCAGGTGGGAAACACACAGTGCTTCTCCGAAGTGATGGCAGTGCTGTTGCCATCGGACGGAATGAAGAGGGACAATGTGACATCCCTGCTTTGGATGAGGGAATGGCATACACCCAGATTTCTGCAGGCGGCTCTCATACAGTGCTTCTCCGGAGTGATGGCAGTGCTGTTGCCATCGGAGGAAATGGATCTGGAAAATGCAATATCCCACCCTTGGATGAAGGGATGACATACACCCAGATTTCTGCAGGAGGGTATCATACAGTGCTTCTCCAGAGTGATGGCAGTGCTGTTGCCATTGGAAGCAATCGACATGGACAGTGCAACATCCCAGCCATGGATGAGGAGATGGCATACACCCAGATTTCTGCAGGAGGGCATCATACAGTGCTTCTCCGGAGTGATGGTAGTGCTGTTGCCATCGGACGGCATGAAGAGGGACAATGTGACATCCCTGCTTTGGATGAGGGAATGGCATACACCCAGATTTCTGCAGGCGGAGTTCATACAGTGCTTCTCCGGAGCGATGGTAGTGCTGTTGCCATCGGAGCCAATGGATGGGGAGAATGTGACATCCCACCTTTGGATAAGGGAATGGCTTACACCCAGATTTCTGCAGGTGGATATCATACAGTGCTTCTCCGGAGTGATGGCACTGCTGTTGCCATCGGACACAATCGAGATGGACAATGCGTCATTCCATCTCCAGAGCCCGGAATTTGCTACACCGGCAGTAGCTGTGGCAGAGACTTGGCTTTGCAACTAGAAGTTGTGCACAAGGATGATGCAGCCACGATGATTTGCTCGACTTTGGCTGGGGAAGAACGCTTTCGTGTGACCCCACAATGGACTGATTCGGCCTGGGAGACGTACAAAAGGATTGCCCGCGACTTGAAAATGCACCTCCCAAATCTCCAGCTCGTTTTGCCTGATGGGCAGTTGTTGGCCAAAGTCTGCCGTGCAAATCCAGGGGCCTCGATTGGGGAGGTGAGTCAAAGTACTCAGCACCCGCAACTCCCATAGTTCCAAAACTGCAGCGGTCTGCACGTCTATGTGTCCAGTGTCCATGTGGTTTCAGCCCGTAAAGCCAACAGCCTCGGCAGATAATGCTTACTGCAGTGGCTCTATAGGTAATGTTCGATGCTGACGAATTAGTGTGCAACCCCTGAAACAAGTTATATATGGATTATATAGGGAGATATAGGAAGTGAATAACGGCAAACCGGCCACCAAAATGACATTGCCAGGAAAAATTGGTCAATCATCTAGGTATAGATTTGAACATATTTGAACTAAATTAAATCTACTTGTAATTTATCTTCCTTTGTTCATCTCTTGGGGGATGAGGGGGGGATCTTCAAGTACCAGATGAGTCGAACACTGGATCATGTAGTTCTTTCTTTCATTCTTGGAGATTTTGATCCTTCGTTCTTCCTTTTCTTTCTTTTTCTTTTCCTTTCTTCCGTTCCTTTGTTCTGTCTTTATCCTTTTTTACCTTTCCTGTCATTCTTTCCTTCTTTCCTTCTTCTTCCTTCCAAATTTCCTTTCTTTCCGTTTCTTCTTTTTTCTTTGGAACCTTGGCATTCTGCTTGGAGTGGTGATGTTTTCGGATTCACAACAAGTTCTCAGGAAGGTCCTTGATGTTATCCAGTGCCATGCCAAAAAAAAGTGCACTATTCAGCAACTGAGTAACTGGGTCGTTCATGGGTTTCCTCCCTGTAAAATTGTTTTGGTGCTGGTAGTATCTTCAATGTACCGTAGCAAAGGGAAGGATCGTGATGGATCCATTTCGGCTGGAGGGACAGGAACGGGTCTGGGGTTGTTCTTTGAATCCGGAAAAGATCAGGTNACCGTAGCAAAGGGAAGGATCGTGATGGATCCATTTCGGCTGGAGGGACAGGAACGGGTCTGGGGTTGTTCTTTGAATCCGGAAAAGATCAGGTCGTATTTTCTCCTCCTGAAAGGATTAACTCTGAGAAAAAACCTGCCAATATCATCCAATATCCACTCTCACCCCGACATTACATGGGTAAAGAATGGTAATGAATGAATTTGAAGTTGTTTGCCACTATTTAGGGGCCCTGCGCCAATCAAGTGCCAACAGTACCCATGGTTGGATGGTAAACAGCCAATCTAACATGCGCTTGTTTNGTTTGCCACTATTTAGGGGCCCTGCGCCAATCAAGTGCCAACAGTACCCATGGTTGGATGGTAAACAGCCAATCTAACATGCGCTTGTTTGTACATTTAAATGGACGTCTTTCAATGTTGTTGATCATTGCTCCCATTTGATGGCCATACATTGTGGTATCCCCCGCAGACCCAACATGTCATATACGTATATATATCAAACATATATGAAATTTGCCTGAAAACAGGGTACCCCAACATCCCATGGTTGATCACTGCTAGTTGCTCAGGTCGCAGGTCATATCGAAACAGGTCATATCGAAAGCTGATCAACATCATTTAATTTGTATGTACCCTAAGCATCCAAAACCCTAATACATGGGGATTTGATCAGGATCATGCTGAGCGGGTACTTTGGTCTGAACACCAGCTATTTAGGGGTTTGGTCACATCTCTGTACCAGAAGAACATTTTCACTCAAGGTAGCTAGATTTTTTAGTGAAATGGGCTTGTTGCGGCAAGCATGCCTCTCCCAGAGTACGCTACCCCCTCCTTTGCACTTGGGATGCTTTGGGATGCTTGGGTTGGTTTGGTACACTACCACCTCACTGCCTGACCCGTTCGTTCTTTTTTTCTTTGCTCAAAGGCAGCTGTTTGTAGCACCAGTTCCTCAGGGCTGGGGTGTGAAGCCATGGTGGTTTTGCATCCTGATGTTTGGGGGTTGCCCATCAAGCACCTCTATGATCCAATGGTGGTGCACATTCACGCATCTTGATTTAAGAAAACATGCCAGATGATCGATCTAGTCCCAAGTTGTTCTGAAGCTGGCCCATGAGTAACCAACAGATTGGTTTCATATGCCAGGAGCAGGGAGAAATGATCCATGCAATCCTGGAGAAGGCCATGAAGGATGAAGTTCCTCGCATCATGCAAGACCCAGATCTTTAGCTCAAATATAAAAATAATAGTGCTAGCTGCATGGAATTCCACCCACATCAATTCAAACGTTATGCAGCAGCATCCAAGGACAAGAGACTTATTGTTTGGGACAAAGCCAGAATGGTGGTTTCTGGGTGGCATTTATTTGTTTTTTTCATCAGGTTGGCTTCAACTATTCCAGCTACCTCATCTCGCCCTATAATTATATTACAGTATGTGTAAAATTCACTCAGGTCCATGAGGAGGATATCGTCAACCACTATGGCCTGATCAAAGAGTACTTGATCACATTTGCTGGTGATGAGGATGGGCTACCGCACCTAGAGCACCACCAAGTGACTTGGAACAGCAGTGGGGTAACTATTAAAATAAAAAACATGCAAAAACCAAATCGATGCAAGTATGTGATATATACCTGTGCGTGGTGACCCATCTTTAAACATGCATCAAGGCAGCTGTAGCTCTACTTGCAGTAAACTTGAACCTATTCCCCGAAGAGCTCTACAAGAGAAGAGGAGGGCGTGGACAAGTGAAGGACTGATATTTTTGTTGCATGTACAATTCCACAATTTTCCACTCATGAGAATAGATCATCATGAGACTAAACCTGGAAGGATTGGGCCGCTCTTGAAGCATCCAAGTTCCGTCTACTTTGCCGGCATGTGGTTCGGATCACACTCCGTACACAGGTGGCAAGGTGGGATATGGCATATAATGCACTATAGCTAGCTATGTATATATATATTGCATCTCCTTTCTTTTCCTGACCCAATTAGAAACTATTATTAACATATATATGCAGTCCATGCAGGCACCCGCAAATTCAAGTCCTGAAGAAGATCGTGGCCAAGTTTCGCAAGTTGGACGATGTCAAGGTGAAACAGCACAGTTGCTGAAATCCATATTCCTCAGCTTCTTCAAACCCAGAAAATATTTCTCATTCATGCCTGGGATGACCTGCGGTACAGGACACGAAACTGGAGTCAAAGCCATCTACGGATTCCATTGGAATTGAAGAGCTACCGGAGGCTCCCCCATGCCACTTGTTGGATTCCATGCATATATCATATGCTAGTGCTACCTGCTTTTGATGGCCAACTATCCCAATATTTATGCTAAGTTCTGATGACATGGGCCTCGGCGGATGATTCCCAAAATTAGCTAGTCCTATGTCATCATGTTTTTTCGGATCCCTAGGTCGGTATCCAAAGTCCTATGTCATCAGCTTATTTAGGGCACCAAAAACATGTAATGAAGGACACCTTCTGAGGTTCCCTCCAAATGCACAGGAGTGTTGCGGGTGTTGATGACATAGGACTAGCTAATTTTGGGAATCATCCGCCGAGGCCCATGTCATCAGAACTTAGTATACATTGATACATTGTATTGTTGTGTGTTGCGTATTCTTATTATATGTTAAACATCAGGATTATCAATATATAGTCCGCTTGAAAGTCTTGTGAAGTGCTTGAAACACTTACTCAAGCACCATATGGATACGGAGCCACATGAAGCTCATGTCTGGAAGAACCAGCTGAAAAACTTAGAGAACCTCAGCGACAACAACAGCTGAACAAGATCTCAGGGAGAAAAAAAGAAAGAGATTCATGGGGAAGGCAGAGTCCCAAGTGATGGGCATTGTGCTGATTTTTGATTTTTTGATAGATCTTTTGTTGCGACTAGTCCCAAGTCATGTGCGTTGTCATGTGTTTTGAACACCCCCCCCCAAAAAAAAAAATGGGCTCCTCCGATCTGATTTTTCATGCCTTGCACCCACATGACTCAGGACTTGGGGTGATTAAGGTTGACCCTAGTCCCAGGTCATCCAGTACCAACTGTTCGAACAGAGCCCCCCCCCCCAAAAAAAAAATCCTAAGTCTTCATTGTTTTTTTTTGAAAAAAAATCACTACTCCCAAGTCATCATCGAAAAAGCAATCAAGTTTTGAGCTTCCCCTACTCCTATGTCATCAGAACCTAGTATAATTGTTGTCACTTTTCACCACCATGTAGGACCCTTTGGAAGCCAGTGCCAAGAAGAAGGTGGAGAAGGATCCCCCCACACCTTGCTTTGACCATGAGCCAGAGAACGGACCTGACTCTATTTTCGAAGATCATGATGATGAGAAGGCCTGTTTTCATCCTGTCCCTCCACCAATATTATATATATATATATACTTTTGCCTGCACCAGCTATAGCTGTGAACTCACAAAAATTTGACTAGCTACATGCACATGCACAGACCTGTAGACATGTACTAGCAGGATATACCTGTCATGCCTGGCTAGGTGCCACAAGATGCTCCACATGATGAAGAAGATGATTCTGAAGTTGATCATCATGAGGATCATCATGACACTGCTATCAACTCGGAAGAGGCCCTTTACCCATGCCATTGGGAATGTGTGTAGCTACAACCAAATTGCCTGGTGTGTCCCCCCCAAAAAAAAAGAATCCCATGCAGGAAGGTTATTATGAAAAACTAATAACATTCTTTGATAAATGTCCTCACTTCCTGATTTGGACAAGCTACCTGCACTCCAACCCAAAGAGCTGCACATGCAGGATGATGAAGGAGATGAGCTGCATCGATCGCCAGTTAAACCTGGGTTCCAGGACTCCGTTTGTGATTGTGCAAGGTTGTGGCCATGGGAGTATTGGAGGTACACATGAACTAAATTTATATATATATATATATTAACATGTATATATATATATATATACATGTGTGTTGTCATAAAAATTAGTCGACTAATTTTGGTTGTGAGATGTGAGGATCGAGAACCACTCCTTCGGGGCAAGAGCCAAGTTCATTGCCCTATGGAAGTATTGGAAGTCTTGGGTGATCAAAAGACCTTTCCTGAAGTACCTGCTTTGCAACAAGCCATGCGCAAGAAAGCCCGTGAGGAGTGCTGTTCAATGTATATCAAATTTCCATATGCAGCTGTGCATGTTCTTGAAGTTCAAGTAGCTAATCATGTGTTGATGTATATATATATATATATGGCAGGAAAAGAAAGCTGCTGAAGCTGAGAAGGAGATTGCTAAGCAAGAGAAGGGCAGGCCTAGGAAAGAAAACAAAGGTACTGGGAGAGGCCGTGGAAAAGGTCGGGGCCGAGGAAAACGACCCCGTTCAGATTCCAATTCAGGTTCTGATGATGATGATGCTCCCCCAAAGGCAGCCAGAACAAAGAAGGATAAAGAAAAGGAGAAGGTTCCAGCAATGCCAAGTGCAGCAAGCAAGCCAGGCAAGAAAGAAAAGAATGCATCTACTGAACCAAAGGGTAGCACCAAGAAGGAAAAGGAACAGAAGGAAAAGGAAAAGGAACCGAAGGAAAAGGCGAAGGAAAAGGCGAAGGAAAAGGCGAAGGAAAAGGAACCGAAGGAAAAGGAACCGAAGGAAAAGGCGAAGGAAAAGGCGAAGGAAAAGGCGAAGGAAAAGGGGAAGGAAAAGAATTCGAAATCAACACGTGCAGACCACAAGCAGAGCAAGGAAAAAAAACATGAGCAAGAGGTTGAAGCAGCTAGCACAGAGGCACAGGATGGGTCATCTGACCAGAAATCTGCTGCGCGTGAGAAGAGGGTGGAAAGGGCTAGGGTGGCCTTGGACAACCTGAAAAGCACAGTTCCTTCCGAAATCTTGCGTGAAATGGGGGCCCCTGACTTCAAGACCTTTCAGAAGATGTCGTTCACAGCCCATCCTGGTACCAATCCCAAACACAGCCCCTTTGGGTGCAACATTGGTGTTCTGCTATACACAGAATCCTTCTATGTCTATCGGAAAGCGGTTGTGCCGAAAGTGCTTCAAAGCTACTTCAAGGCTCCAAAAGTTGTTCTTTTTCAATGTATGAGTTTGAATCATTTCAAGTGGCATGAGAATCCCACTTGCAAATAGCCAAAATCAAAAACTAGTTCCCCATTTGCAGGTGGATGCAAATTCGGGCTGCACCATCAACTGGTCTCGGTTTGAGAACGTGCTGATTTCGTGTCTTGCCTGCAGCTTATTTTTTACCAGCTATAGATATGGTAGTTGGATTATCATTTTCTTCACCTTGGCCCAGGAAAAAAAATAGACACCCAAACCACCAGCTACGGCACTTGGGGTAGACTTGCAAGTGGTCCTTTTTGGAGGGCGTGCATGATTTTTATTTCAAAGGTATAATATAATATATAATAAAGTGTGTTTAGATTGCATCTGTGTGTAGTGCATTGATCAGGTGGTATGCTGCAGTGGTGATTGCAGAATGGGTGAGCAAAGGCTCCAAAGAATACAAGGAGGCTGATTGGGGATCCAAGACTAGCTATAGCCATGGCCACATTATCCACAGTACCAAAGACCCCTATTTAATTAAAGCTGCATTGGCCCCTTTGGTGACACTTGGGCAGGTGATGCGTGCGTTGAAGAGTGGCTCAATCACCCAAAGCTGATGAGTGAGCTGGTGCGACAATATACAGTGTAGCCTGTGCTTTTCTTGGAGCATGGCTGCAAACACATGTAGCTGTGAATCATATGTGGTACAATTGCACCATATGGCCGGGTGGGTGTCAAGATGTATCTAAGCTGTCTGTTGATGGCTCGTTAGGGGATGTCGGGCTGTCTTCACCAGCAGCGGATATACACGTAGGATTTGGATTTGGATCCTGGCCATTGGAGGGCAAAAAATGAATCTTCCTGCTTTGTCTTTGGCTGAGTGGGAAGTTCCTGATCAATATAAATATATATATAAACATAATACTAGGTTATCTGACTATTACCACATCATGTGGTGAAAGTGTCAATTAATATATGTATATATACATATATATCATAATATGTGCCCACAATTGATGGCTTCAGAATTTCACACCCATAACTGATCACAGACTTACAACCCTCGCAGGTGCCCTGATTTCACGTCAAGATCAAGGAAGACCGGCTGCCTATAGAAGAGGTGCCATCCCTCCACCTTTCTGCATGCAGTAGTGGAATATGTTAGCCCAAATCAGGGTGGCCCCACAAAAAATGTGATTTGGATTTTTTGTGGTGGAACAAAGCAATTTTTAGAATTTGTATCCCGTGCCATAATGCATTGACTTTTTCATAATATAAGTCACAAGTTGTGGGCTGCAAGGTGGCCATATATATTCTTCTTGGCAGGCTTGGGTTCAAAGGTGAAGGCTTGTGTGGCCAAGATGGTGCACAAAAGCATCAAAATTTCCCGTGTGCAATGCCTAGCCATGCTCATGATGGGACTGCCACCCATACTGACACTTTGATGCAGCAAAAAAATGATTTCTATTATTTGTATATATATATATAATATTATACATATATATATATATGTATATACATAATATATATATATATATATATTCAAAAACTAGGTCACTGATCCCAGTGCTGGTCCCCCTACCACCTGCTCCCATTGCCATCCGAGCTGCACTCAGGATCCATGCAATGGACTATCTGGGTGAGGTTCATGCTGATGGTCCTGGAAGGGATTTGACATGCGTTGAGTTATTTAGTGGCCGACAGACCCTGGTAACAGGGTTTAGAATCTTATCTCAATCTTGTAGCTAGGAATTTGAGGTCTGTATCTTGTGGATAATAATATATTGGAAGCAAGAGCCTCTCTAAGGAGCCCGAAAATATCGAGCGTTGCTTGGTTGCTGTTAATATTAGAAAAAGAAACACATGTGGTTGGGTTGATATATTTGTTGTTTAGGTCATGCCCTTCAACATCACTGCACTATTGAGGCAAGGATTCGACCACCTCAGGGACAGCGTCTTTGAGAACCTGGGTTCTGATGTGGGGCTGCTGAAGGCTCTATCTTTGGTGCTCCGACTGGCTCCTTTGGGACTTCTATTTGGAGGGGTACCATGTGAGAGTTTTGGGTTCATGGCATCACCAACACATCAACGATCTGCTGTGGATCCATGGGGCGCCCCGTTTCCATTTGTATATTTGGGAAATGTGCTATGTACAAGGTTTTGCCTTCTTGCTCTTATATCTATAATCCGTGGCTGTGTATGGGGACTGGAGAATCCCCTCCGCACATGCATCGACACCATGCCACCAATCCAACTACTTCTTCACCGACAACTTCGACCTCTTCTAGTGAAGTGGTTCTTTACTCAGATTTGGCAAACATGATCAACTTCACTGGAAATTGAAATTGGAATGTGGGTCCGAAATGTATCTTGAATTGACCTTAGGTGGATGGGGGTCTATGGAGGATTTTGTCCAAAACCCCAGTTTGGCTTGGGGTCGGCGTCCCTTGGCACAATTTGAAAGTCATTATGGGGGGTTCCTAAAATGTGGGCACCCCCAAATCCAATGCAAAATTTAATAACCCATTTTGGGGTACCCCTATTTATGGAACACCCCATATGCATATATACATATATGATCATATATGTAAACAGGCTGTACATAATGCATGTTGTGGTTACATGGTGCTGCAGCCTACAGCCTGAGCAATAAGGCCTTGGTTGATGGAGTTGCGGCTTCCCTTCACCAAGTTCACACGTGACTATCTCAAACATATTCAGCAAGAGCAGAAGAAGGAGGTTGTCAAGAAGACGATATCTAAAAAATCACAGAAGGTGTCAGTGTCCAGCCCTCAAACCAAGTTTCTGTGTACATATATTAGATGCTGTCTATAGCATTGACCAATATAATATATAAATCACATCATACACATTCATAATTGAGGTCAGGAGGGAAAAACCTACGTGAAACCGGAAGTTATCCAGTATCCTTTGGCCACAGAGTAGCGCATCTCCATTGCAAATGGCTGGATTCGATCTTAGCTCCAGCTGCTTTTGAAATGAAACGTTAATGAACTTCTTCTCCTCACCTAGCTAGCTACTTGACCTGTACCTTATGTTTGATTCAGGAAAAATGCCAGCACGATCCATCAGAGAAGAAGAAGGTGGTCAATTCCAGGGAACTGCTGAAGATTGGGTTTCAGGACTCACCCTTTAACAAAATCAATATATATTTAGCCCAATATTAATATTACATATGACTGCAATAAAGCACCCATATATATATATATATATTATATATTCTGTATATATATATATATACACACTTCATCCCTTCACACACAACATGCATTGGGCCCATCTCTCCTCCTCGGCCAGGACCCGAAAAATGCATGGGACTTCGCGGAGCTTGATGGGCTGAGGAAATATCTCCTGGTTGCAGCAGAGAAAGGGCTTTTCACACCTGACCCAAGAATTCCTTTTACAGCGGAGGTGAGCGAAGACTTGTTCAACTCCCTTAGAAATGCATATTCAGATTTGGGCCTGTAAATGTACCGGGGTCATATATACAAACCAATATTCAAATTAAGATAAGTATATTGGGGAAGTAATTACACAATACCACTTGGGAAAACTTGGGCACTCAAAGGGGATGAACCTTCTATCTTCTTATGTATTTATACATACATGTATATATATATATATATTATGTATATACACCACCATGGGACTAGTGAATAAAATTCCCCTTCAAATTGGGATGCTGGGGATGGAAGAAATCGGATACACCACTTAAATATATATATATCAATTGATTGGGGCAGGATTTCTTGGTCCATAGGGCCACAAGGGTCACATCCAGGTTCTCACTGACATGTTTTTCCTGAATTAAGCTCTAATTTGTGGCCAGCTATTTTCTAGGCATGTGCTGCCTCTTCTGCAGACCCCAAAAGCGTGTAGACTTGCGCAACGTATAAATCCAATCGTCTTGCACATGCAGTGATTGCCATTGCAGCTTGGAGCAATCCAAGTCGGGATGCTCTTCTGCAGATGATAGCAGAAAGCCCTTCGTTCCCTGCGTCCAATTGCCTCTTGGACGAGTTGGGCTTCTTTGTGCACATGCTTGTATTGGGTTTCCACAAGCAACGACTCACATAGTGGGTCGGAAAGTTGTAGCCTGTGATCTCCAGTACACGGCTGTCCCTGGACTGTGCCAGCATCAAACCCACTGACTGCGTCATGACGTTGAAGGTCTTGCCCAACAACGGCAGAACACTGTGGGCACCATTCCAGCTGGAAAGTGCTAGTCCTTCAGCCCGCATTTCCCATATTTGGGTAAGCGGATTTGTGGATATATATATATATATGCAATATATTAATATGCCCCACTCCCCACTATACATTACTGCTGATATCACAATGCCCCATTACCTTTTATCATCATGATTTAAATATGTGGGACCCATCGGTGCATAGATGCAGCAAAGTTTGGCCAAATTCAGGTGCCTGTTTGATTTTGCAAACAGGTTCCATACAGCAGCTCAAAAATTAGGGGCTCCAATTGGTGTCCACGCTTCAATCTGGGACATGTGTGGAAAAAAAGGCTCATAGTGGCACAATTGCTCACATATTTGTATTTTTGATGTCAGGTGACCATCGTGAAATTTGCGTGAAACAGCGTGAAAGGCCGTGATAGGCAAAAGCCCGGCGTGAAATTTGTGAAATTTGAACGTACCTAAATTTGGCCAACATTGAGGTTCAAAACAGGATCTAGGTGACAGGATTGGCCAACAATGCCAGAAAAGCGGAAACCGAAGCAAGCTAAAGGGGCAACCCAGGCCAAACCCGATTCTAGGTTGCAACTTGATGTGTTGGGATTTAGAATATTTTTAAGAAAAACAAATCCATTCTGGCCCAGAGTTGGATATGTTATCTTTATCTAAGGACCCGGTGCCTGAAGAGCCCTTTGATGCCGCAAAGGAGCTTGCAGATGCCATGGCCAGGATTGAATCGCAATCCAAGTGTAGCTTGAACTATATATTATATATACACATACAGTAGTATGAGTAGTATGATAAGTAAATGAGATCCCCAAGGCCAATCAGTAAAGACACAAACTTTTCACCGTGCCCAGGCAAACCACCAGCTCCTCCTGGACACCAAGCGAAGCCTGGGAAGCCTGGGAAGCGTGCAGTGGCCAGCCCGGCGGCATCCAAGTCAGAACCACCCCAAGTTGGGGGGACCACACCAATGAAAAGCCCCGAGAAGAAGAAGACCAAGAAGGAACATGACCCCAAAGATTCAGCTGACATGGGAGGTGACCAGGTATCGTCCCCCAAGAAGTTGGAATCTATGTTTGCCTCTGTGGTTGGTGATCATGATATTCATGGCCCTGCTGGCAGTGTTACCTGGCATTATTAATTTGTCAAATTAGATTCAGATATGTGTTGCTAGACAACTGAATTAATTTGGGTGCCTGCATGTAATAAGGTTGTGTCAACACAGAAGAATCCCGATCCTGCTTCACCCCAGTGTTGCTTTATTGCATTTATGGCATGGGATTGGGGTGCAAATAAAAAAACTTGCCAAACCCACCAACTATACCCTTGATCCATAATAAGGCCAATCTCAGCCGGAGAATGAAACTACGTCGAAGCTTTTGACGGCTCCTACGTTGGTGCTGGGTGAAACTATTCCGGACGAGGACATGGGAGATGATGGCAATTCTTCAATCAAGGGTCCAAGCTTGGACCGTGCTACCACCATGAATGATGAACCAGAAACCGTTGCTTCTCAGTCACCTAGCCCTCATGCTGATCAGATTCTTGAATGGGTCTGTGATGAGACATGGATTGACAGTGAGAAGTTTCCATGTGAATTGGACGTCATGGTGCTGTCGACCCCCTTCACGGTACCAATCCTCAAGGAATCTGAAAAGAGTTTGACTGTTGGTGAGGTGCTTGAACCACTGTTCAGGGATGGATTACGCCCGGCCAAAGACGGAAGTGAGGAGTTCTTTCGATCAATGACCAGTTGGTTGGGGGGCCTTTCCAAGGTCCATGCACATGATGATCTTACCCTAGCAGCAATTCAGGGGTATGGTGATGTGTTGGCATCAGCTACCAGTATCAAGGAACGAATTGGGGCAGCCAATGCAACCCTGAAAGCCGTCCAAGAAACTGCCATCAAAACCAACAAGAAAATGGTAGAACGCTTTGGATCGGGCCCTGATGAATGTGCTTATGTGAAAAGTAGGCAGTCTGCCCTATCCAAGTGGGTCACAACTCGTTGCAAAGACCTCCAGACCTCCCTGGATACTGAGTGCTCCCGACACAGCGCCCTGGTTCAGAGCTTCCATGATGTTCTCTTCCACCTGATGGAGAAGGCGACCAAGGAGTATGAGGACCAACTCCATGCAAAGCTGCGTGGGACTGAAGAGGATATGTTTCAGGAACTAGATGCTGAGTTGGGAGTGGCTTTGGGGGCATCTCAGTCTTTGGATTCTGGGGAATCTCATACTGTGGATCAGGGGGTGCCAAGCAAGCCGGAGGAAATCGATACTCAGGGGCTGCAAAGCCAGGCTTCCAATGAAACTGATGATACTGATCAGGGGCTGAAAAGCAAGGCTTTGGGGGCATCTGATAGTGATCAGGGGCTGCCAGAGAAGGCAAACGAAGTTGAGAATCACACCACGACCCCAGAGTCTGTACCCGCCACTATGGCATTTGAGTCAATGCAAAAGCTTCTTGAGGAAGCAATCAGCAAATCAGGTGCCAGTGTTGATCCCCAGACCAAAGAGGCCTTGAACAAGAACCTTCAAATTGCCTTCTGCGATGCCTTTGACACTACAAAGCTTGCTTCGAATTCGAATTCAAATGATGGTGGACCTCCCTCGGAAAGTAAGGCACATATATTTCGATTTGATACATAGTCATGTTGATGCTGATTGGCAAATGTAGCCCATTTCAATCACATGCTTTCATGACCCCACCTGGCCTGCCAGGTTCCAACCGTGGATGTTGCAGTCAAGAAGGAGCCAGATTCACGTCCGGGAACTTCCAAACCTGCCCAGCCGCTGGCAGGGTTGGTGGTAGCTGCGACAAATGAATTCAAGCGACGTGATACCAGCCAGTTGGAGGAGAAGTCTTTCAAAATCCGTTTCATTATTTTTTCCATAATTTAAAACATGCATATTTATTGATCCATGATATGACCTCTATTTATAATCCAGGAAGATGAGTGGAAAAATCATCCTGATGCTGTCATTCAAGAAGATGGATCTGTCCTATTGAAACACAAAGGGAAGATGGAGACCATTGCAGAGAGGGAAGCGAGACTTTCACACAACGTGTATATGAAGTTCTCGCGGACCTTTGATAGTCCCTGGGATTAATCGACATTTTGTTTGCCACCTAATTTTGTTTGTCCCCATATTCGACATGTTGAAATACAATAATATATTGGTGCCCCATGGACTTATGATCATATAGCTATAGCATGGTGTGTTAAAAACAAATACAAATTGGGTCTTTAACTTTAATTTGGGGTGACAACTTATAAATAATTATCTTAATTCTGACTTGTGGGATGCCCAGGTCCAACTTGTCCAAAAGCTGTGATTGAAGCTGGTGCTGGCAGAAAGCACAGTTTCTTAGCTGCAATCAAGCCAACCACATGTAACTGGTCAGACTGGTCACCAATGTTTAGAACTGTGCATCCTGATTAATTGATCATGAATATCCCAAACTAAGACCGACCGCTTTTACAGCGGTTGTACGAAGATTGGTTGCAAAGTGGGATGTCATGGGAGAATTCCAGCATCGTGATCAACCACAAGTCCCGCAACAACAAGTCGAAACGTGGCAAGCATATATACATGACGTTCAAACAGGTCAAGGAGAAGTTTGGAATGGCACAGGCGAAGTTGATCCGAGACAAGAAGTATGAACTTGAAAACAACAGGGACCCCAGTGACACAACTCCTGCATGGTGGGCCCCACACCCTGAGCTTCCTAAGGACAAGGACCTGAGTTCTGAGGTATGTGAAGAAACACGTTTTTTTTTCTCAAGTATATATATATATAATATACTTTATATATATATATATATGTTTATATATATATATGTAGTACAGGAGTGGGAGCTCTTCCGCTGCTGGGATAGCTGTGAGCTTGTGGAGCTTGATGAAGAGGACAATGAGACTATTCACACACACAGGGCACACCTTGGGGAAGAGCAGACTAAGGCTGCCATGTTTCTTGTCATATATTAGTTCAAGAATGCAACTTAACATATGTGTGAACTTAAGACCATGGAGTTGGGAAATTTCTACATTAAAACCTGCTGTTTGATTTTGATTCCAAGGTCGGAACTTCTGACCAGGAAGACTAACCTGCAGACCTTCCCTGCATGTGGCAGCAAACCCATCGCAGCTGGGGTTGATTCCCAGCAATCACAGCAAGGACCACAGCAGCCACCAGGAGCTGCCCAGCAGGAGCCGAAGGTCAAAAAACCCGTCACCAGTTCGAAGAAAGCAGCCAGCAAAGTCTCATCCCTTTCGAGCAAAATCACCGATTGCAAGTGTGCATTTACCCAAGTGCAGAACTCTACTTTGGTGTGCCTTTGTGGCACATGTACTCTTTCTTTTCTAAATTCTAGTCATATGTACACTGATCTAGCTGCAGTGTCAACTATATATATTATACATATTACGTTATACATATACCAAATCAAATCCCCCCAAAAATGAATATACCACCTGAATCACCTCCCCAGGTCCGACAGCATGAAGAAGGCCTACCATGAGGAGCTGGACTCTTCGCGGATGGAGCTGGAGTCGGTGAAGACGGAGCTTGAAACCTGGTATGCGAACCGGTATGAGGAAAGTCAAATGGTGGGGGCAATCAAGGAGACCTTTGAGAGCCTGATGTCCCGTGCAGATGCGCAGATTTCCTCATACAGCGGGATTGCCAAGACTATTCGTGGTTCTGTCGCTCTTTGACTAACAATTAGTGATGATCAAATATTATATATATACACTACGTATTACAGTATAAATTTTTAAACATGATCCAGGAATCAGTCATGGGGTAAGTTACCTGCTCTTATGGAAGGGGGAATCAATCAGGTTCCAAAAGCGAAGGCGAAGCCCAAAGCGAAGAGCTCCGCATCCCAGCCATCTGAGACACCGCCGGCTGAACCGGCAACCTAGATCTATTTTTGTGGGTGTTGACTCCACATTTTAGGATCTTTTGACACGTGCTTAGGCACTGCATGTGTTGATCCGTGGGCCACCCTTGCAATTGCAAATTGGCATTAGATTTCACCAGCTGGTGCACCCTCAAAGTTGGAACAAATCCCTATATGTTTAAAATTTGTAGTTCTAGGTTTGTGCAAGTTATCTTCAAGATCGCCTGGTGGGGGGCACCCAAGCACATATGTACATGTGCACAATACAACAACATCAGCAGAAGGGGATTCAAAATGGCTGATGTTGGCTGATGCGTGCCATGAATTTCAAGCTATCAACAACAGTAATTACACCAATGGCCCAACTCTGAATAAGTTATCCCCACGCAGGTGTTGCTGCTCCATTGCAATCACCCTTGCAGCAGCACATGTACCAATCTGTTGGCAATGGTGACACTTGGATGCAGCCTAGACACCAGCAGCTGTAGCCACATCCGTCCATCGTTGAAGCAAATCAAAGTGGGTCTCAGACCACATCATATCCTTGGCTTGGCCATAGTAAGGAACTGTCGTTTGAGCAATCCCAGAAGATGATGGACATGGTCAGCAAGGATGCTTTAAACTATTATTGGGAGGGTACTTTTGGGTTTGGGAGTTGTGGTATCAAGCACCACTATGCTATGATGTATATATTCTGGAGATTGTATCTTGCTGGTGCAGGAGATGAAGTTCCATGGGATAACCATGGCTGGACCATCAAAAGAGCTAAAACATGCTGGATGCAAAGGACGCTGGAAAGGTAACATCCAACGTGATGCCTTCAGAAAAGTTTCCCGTACTGTACTTTGGCTCATAGTACATATACATATTTGCCATACCAAACTTCAGGGTTTGACATGCATCATGCACTAGTCCAACCCTATCTCAGGTACCTTTGGATGAGGTGGAGGTGCCACTTCGATCTCAGCGAGGACATGGCCAACCCTTGTACAAGCTACTTGGCTTGGGGGTGTTGGTCAAAGATCTATATCTATTAGTGCTGTGATCATGATGCTGCAACACCTAGGAAACTTCCAGTGGTTCTACCACACAAACTTGTGCCGTGGATGCTGGAGACGGAATCTTTTCCACTAGAGGCTATGGAAAAAACACGGGTTGAACATTACTGGAGACACATGTCAAGCCGAGTTTCCTGGGCCAACGACTTTGTGTCGAAGTATGGGTATGGAGTCCAGCCAATGTACCTTTGGGGTGATGATGCTCAAGTCAATGAGCGTGGAGAAAAAGTCATGACCATTGGGTTCGGCCACTGCTTAGATGATCGCAAAAGTTCAGTTGCAACAGTATGGCCTCTGTTCCTCTATAGATGTGATCCCTGGATGTAGTACTAGTACAAGGTCTGGTTTCTCTTTACCAACAACTATTTGCTGGGTTATATATATATATATACACATGTACATAATATATCATGTTGATCAAATCTGGCCTGAGGAAGAGTCAGTGGGTTTCGAAACGTTGCAGAGTTTCCTCAAACCGGTTCCTTTGATGGCATTGTTTATTAAAGTTCAAGTGAGCAAATCAGCTCTAACAGAACAGAACATACATGTCATCTTAGGTGGTGCTATCTCTGAACTCGTTGCTCCATGGGGTGCGCTTTGGCACAGGGTCCAAAAAGGGATTCATCCGTTGCTGTGTGGTCCAATATCAAGGAGATTGGAAGTACCACAGAGATCTTTGGATGCGTTATTTCCTTTCATGAATGTTGAGTGATTTCAGTTTACCACAACTACCATTAAGCTAAGGAATGCTTCAATTTGAAGGCTTGGTACAATGCTTCTTCGATATGTCACCTATGCTTTATGGAGAAAACTGACTTTGCTCAAGTTCCCAATGAATTGGGATCACAGCCCCGACGGTCTACTGACAATTTCGTTCAAGAGGCCTGCCACAAAGGTGAAAAATGTTTCTTGGTTATGGGTTATTGTTTTATCTTAGTTTATAGCTAGCTAGTGTTATGTTGATGCCACCACCTGTGCCCTTCCCAACCGAGGTGCATTGACTCAGCACATCCCGTTCCATCCGTCCCAGGTTCGCTACTGCACAATGCATAGCTTAAACTTGGGGTATGTCCTATGGTCTGCGGGTTCTTGCCTGATGCTGCTTTGCACTTTTGGTCTTTGGGGTGATGATGATGTGACTACCAATGAAAAACTCAAACGGGCTTGGCTGGAGTTTCTTCGATGGGCCAGATCAAAGAAAATTCAGCCCCTTGACATATAATTAATTAATTTCTATATTTATGTATGGTCCAACAAAAATGTTGATTTTGTTTTTTCACTGCAGCATGCTAGCTGAGGCATTCCCAGCCAAAGTTCAATGTCCAGTCTGCTCAATCACCGTACCCAGAGTTGCATGCGAAAGCTTACAATGTATCTTGTATAATAAGTATGGGATTCAAAAATGTTTTGGTTGGTTCAACCCCCTATACCATCCAAGTACTGCCTATGCCACCTTGAGGCAAGAGTGGTGACAGCGTGGCTGAGCGATGTGACCTCTGGATTGGTCCAATCCAACAATTTCCCTGATCAAGACCGGGCCAGGGATGTCAAGCTAATGGCTGTGGTAATGTTTCTTGATATGGTGACACATGTGTGTGTGTATGTGCATGCATCTCATGCAGTATACCACGTATACGTATACATATATGTCATGCCATCTAAGGTACAACCTGGCTGAATGGTTCAATGAATCAGAGACAAACGGAAGGTATCTGACTTCAGATATCGCACAGCACATGATGACGTTGTCGGACTCATGGCTTGATGTGGGCTACACATTTTCCAATTACAGACCACTCATATAAGCAGGTGACCAGATTGTTAATTTGGAATCCAAGGATAGAAGTATCCATGCGTACTTGCAACTGGGATTGATCTATGCAAGATCTACTGAATTCCTCTTCCCTGCTCGTCCAAAGGTGCATGTATCTTTGTTGCATTTATATCAGCTACAGTACGCATATAGTGTTTAGTGCTAGCTGTGTTTAGGATACATATGATTTTGAATGCCATGATTTCTACAGGCTTGGCAGGAGGTTGCCTACCAGCAGGTGGTGGACGGAACCTTCTATGCATATACTGGTGCATGACATGTCCAACAAATATGGTGTGTGTATAGGCCAACTTGCACCCTCTTTAGTGAACGGTCTGAGGTGTCAACTGCCGGACATTTCATTGTTTTCGGCAGGAGGATTGGGTAGGACATGTAAAACGTTCCTAGCCTGCATCTCACTGTGTTTTCCTGTGTGTTGTGCATGTATGTGTGTGAGCCTCTTCCCCCTGTCATATTCATGTATTATATGCTCTTCCACTGAGGACTGATCCGAAAGATGAATGCCATGAACATGGAGTACAATGTGCTGCGAAAAATGTACTTAAAACTGCGTTTTTCCCCTGATGCTGCTGAAGATAGTGACAGCAGTGTCAGTGATTCGTCTTGAGATATATGTGATACACATATATGCACATAGAAATTCACTCACCACGTCATGGTGTGCTACAAGTGCATCACAGATGTGGTATGGATGCCTTACCTGCGCATGTTGAAAATGCTGTTCAAGGCAGGACCTTGCTCACAGGGTACTTGGAATGAGAAGCCCCAAGAATCATGTACTTGGATGGCTAGGGGTACGTACATTTTTTTTTATATATATTATTTATATTTATTGTTATAATATACGGAGTGTATAGTTTATCCATTGCCAACGCAACCTGACATTCCTCTGTTTGCGGGAAACATGGAGATTCCTTCGATCCCGGTGATGGCCCCGGCCTGGCCTCGGCTTGGCCACGGCTTCAAGGTTGATCGGCACCCAGTTTGGACCATGGCAGGGTCCATTGAAGCGCCAGGCGAGTGGAACTATGGTCGTCTTTTGAATGGGTTGAAAATGCTGGGAAAATCTACAGATTGATTGAATGGGAAACTTCTAGGGTAGTGAAACTATCATGAGTCATCTTTTTAATGGGTGGAATTAGCATTTAACAATGATGACAATGCTGGGACTATAAATTGAAGACCCAACGTTCCAAGTATAACAAGTCAGCATACATCCAGCAATTTCTGCCAAAGTTTTGGGACAGCGGAGTCAATTGTAGCCTTTTAGACATCCCGAGTTGATGCGTTGGCCACATCGCACCCAACATGTCATAACTTAGATGTACAGTATCAAATCCTGCAAATACATGTAAGTATGTAAGTACCAGTATTGGGGGATGAAGAGCTGTTTTGGTGTTTACCAAGGTCCACGGGTTTCGACATGTAGAAAACTTGCTAGCAAACCCGCCATCCTNATGTAAGTACCAGTATTGGGGGATGAAGAGCTGTTTTGGTGTTTACCAAGGTCCACGGGTTTCGACATGTAGAAAACTTGCTAGCAAACCCGCCATCCTGAGATGATGGCCCCGAAAGAGCCAAGTATATTGCAAGGCACATGACCAAGGGTCTCATTTCCTGCTGTCCTTGCTTGGCTTCAAGTGAAAAGACCAAACAGACGCATCGGAAGCTNAAGAGCCAAGTATATTGCAAGGCACATGACCAAGGGTCTCATTTCCTGCTGTCCTTGCTTGGCTTCAAGTGAAAAGACCAAACAGACGCATCGGAAGCTGGTGGGCCAACTGTTTCAGCGTGAGCACCACTATGGTTGATCCATGTATATACATATCGATATATATCTATATATAGTAAATTAGTAAATCATATCTAGATTTATATATATATATATGATTGTATACATTATATTCAATTGTGTACATACTATATACACATAACTTGGCAACAAGGACTGGCGAATGTTCATGCGTGATATNTGCAGATTCCAGCCATTTCTAAGTTTTTTCCCACTCCCGCATATCATAGCTATAGCAGAATGTTGATCATCAATACATCAAACCGCGTTCAATCAAACTGGCTTTGACTCAAGCAATGGTTTCTGCAGGCTATTTTCATACAGTGCTTCTCCGGAGTGATGGAAATGCTGTTGCACTCGGATCCAATGGATGTGGAGAATGCAACATCCCAGCTTTGGATGAGGGACTGGCATACACCCAGATTTCTGCAGGCGGGGGTCATACAGTGCTTCTGCGGAGTGACGGCAGTGTAGTTGCGATCGGAAACAATGAATATGGACAATGCGATATTCCACCTTTGGATGAGGGAATGGCATACACCCAGATTACTGCAGGCGGGGGTCATACAGTGCTTCTCCGGAGTGATGGAAATGCTGTTGCCATCGGTTACAATGGAGATGGACAATGCAACATCCCACCTTTGGATGAGGGAATGGCATACACCCAGATTTCTGCAGGACAGTATCATACAGTGCTTCTCTGGACCGATGGAAATGCTGTTGCCATCGGACGCAATGGAGAGGGACGATGCAACATCCCAGCTTTGGATGAGGGGATGTCATACACCCAGATTTCTGCAGGAGGGTATCATACAGTGCTTCTCCGGAGCGATGGCACTGCTGTTGCCATCGGAGACAATGAATATGGACAATGCAACANGACGATGCAACATCCCAGCTTTGGATGAGGGGATGTCATACACCCAGATTTCTGCAGGAGGGTATCATACAGTGCTTCTCCGGAGCGATGGCAATGCTGTTGCCATCGGAGGCAATCCAAATGGACAATGCATCATCCCAGCTTTGGACGAGGGAATGGCATACATGCAGATTTCTGCAGGAGGGTATCATACAGTGCTTCTCCGGAGTGATGGCAGTGCTGTTGCCATCGGAGACAATGAAGATGAACAATGCAAAATTCCTTTCCCAGAGCACGGAATTTGCTACATCAGCGATGTAACATGTGGCAGAGATTTAGTGTTGCGACTANGGAGACAATGAAGATGAACAATGCAAAATTCCTTTCCCAGAGCACGGAATTTGCTACATCAGCGATGTAACATGTGGCAGAGATTTAGTGTTGCGACTAGAAATTGTGCACGAGCATGATGCAGCCACGCTGATTTGCTCGACGTTGGCTGGGGAAGAACGCTTTCGTGTGACCACACAATGGACTGATTCTGTCTGGGAGACCCACAAAAGGATTGCCCGTGAATTGAAGATGCACCTCCCAAATCTCCAGCTCGTTTTGCCTGATGGGCAGTTGTNGGCCAAATTCTGCCGTGCAAATCCAGGGGCCTCGATTGCTGAGGTGAGTCAAAGTACTCAGCACCCGGAGCTCCCATAGTTCCGAAACTGCAGCGGTCCACGGTCCATGTGTGGTTTCAGCCCGTAAAGCCAAGAGCCTCGGCAGATAATGGGGAGATATATAGGGAGTGAATAATGGCAAACCGACCACCAAAATGACATTGCCAGGAAAATTTGGTCAATCATCTAGGTATAGATTTGAACATATCCGAACTATTTTGAACTAAATTAAATCATTTATCTTCCTTTATTCATCTCTTGGGGGATGAGGGGGGGATCTTCAAGTACCAGATGAGTCGAACATTGGATCATGTAGTTCTTTCTTTCATTCTTGGAGATTTTGATCCTTCGTTCTTCCTTTTCTTTCTTTTCCTTTTCCTTTCTTCCTTTTTTTACCTTTCTTGTCCTTCTTTCCTTCTTTCCTTCTTTCCTTCTTNATTTTGATCCTTCGTTCTTCCTTTTCTTTCTTTTCCTTTTCCTTTCTTCCTTTTTTTACCTTTCTTGTCCTTCTTTCCTTCTTTCCTTCTTTCCTTCTTCCTTCCAAATTTCCTTTCTTTCCGTTTCCTCCTTATTCTGCTTGCAGTGGAGATGTCTTCGGATTCACAACAAGTTCTCAGGAAGGTCCTTGATGTTATCCAGTGCCATGCCAAAAAAAGTGCATTATTCAGCAACTGAGTAACTGGGTCGTTCATGGGTTTCCTCCTTGTAAAATTGTTTGGGTGCTGGTATTGTCTTGAATGTACCGTAGTAAAGGGATGGATCGTGCGGGGACCCATTTGGGGTGGAGAGACAGGAACGGGTCTGGGGTTGTTCTTTTCATCCGGAAAAGATCAGGTCGTATTTTCTCCTCCTGAAAGGGTTAACTCTGAGAAAAAAACCTGCCAATATCCACTCTCACTCCGACATTACATGGGTAAAGAATGGTAATGGATATTAATGAATGAATTTGAAGTTGTTTGCCACTATTTAGGGAGGCCCTGCACTAATGATTAAAGTGCCAACAGTAACCATGGTTGGATGATAAGACGCCAAATCTAAGATGCGCTTGTTTGTACATTTATGGACNGGAGGCCCTGCACTAATGATTAAAGTGCCAACAGTAACCATGGTTGGATGATAAGACGCCAAATCTAAGATGCGCTTGTTTGTACATTTATGGACGCCCTAAATTTCATGGTTGTTCAATGTTGTTCATCATCGCCCCCATTTGATGGCCATACATGGTGGTATCCCCCGCAGACCCAACATGTCATATATGTATATATATAT
>BGPT01000401.1:109921-127169 GCA_003297045.1 Symbiodinium sp. clade C Y103
AAGACCCAACGTTCCAAGTATAAGAAGTCAGTACACATGCAGCAACTTCCGCCAGAGTCTTCGGACAGCAGAGTCAATTGTAGCCTTTTAGACATCCCCAGTTGCTGCGTTGGCCAGATCGCACCCTAAAAGGAAACATCTGGGATGTATCAAAACCTGCAAATACATGTAAGCACATGTAAGATCATGTAAGTACCAGAATTGGGGGATGAAGAGCTGTTTTGGTGTTTACCAAGGTCNCAAACCCGCCATCCTGAGATGATGGCCCAGACCCCCTGAATAGAGGCACGTTCTCCACGACCAGCCTAAGCTGTTTCTAGGGCATCAGAAGTTGGTGGGTCAACTGTTTCAGCGTGAGCGCCACTATTGTTGATCAATGTAAAATTATACATAATACTATGTATATATATAAACATATAGAACATATAGAACTACAGTGTATATATATATATATATATTATGTACAGATTATATATACAGTACACAACTTGGCAACAAGGATTGACGAATGTTCATGCATGATATCGCCAGCGAAACGTTNTATATATATATATATATTATGTACAGATTATATATACAGTACACAACTTGGCAACAAGGATTGACGAATGTTCATGCATGATATCGCCAGCGAAACGTTGAGTCAAGCTTTGAGGTCCAGCGAATTGCAGATTCCAGCCATTTAAAAGTTTTTACCCACTCTCGCATATCANCATGCATGATATCGCCAGCGAAACGTTGAGTCAAGCTTTGAGGTCCAGCGAATTGCAGATTCCAGCCATTTAAAAGTTTTTACCCACTCTCGCATATCACAGCTATAGCTGAATGTTGACAATCAATACATCAAACCGCTTTCAATCAAATTCGCTTTGACTCAAGCAATGGTTTCTGCAGGCGGTCGTCATACTGTGCTCCTCCGGAGTGATGGGAGTGCTGTTGCCATCGGACGCAATGAATATGGACAATGCAACATCCCACCTTTGGATGAGGGAATGGCACACACCCAGGTTTCTGCAGGAGGGTGTCATACAGTGCTTCTTCGGAGTGATGGCAGTGCTGTTACCATCGGAGGCGAACCATGGCAGGCTGTTAACATTCCACAGTTGGATGAGGGGATGACATACGCCCAGGTTTCTGCAGGATGGTATCATACAGTGCTTCTCCAGAGTGATGGGAGTGCTGTTGCCATCGGATTCAATGGAAATGGACGATGCAACATCCCTGCTTTGGATGAGGGAATGGCATACACCCAGGTTTCTGCAAGAGGCAATCATACAGTGCTTCTCCGGAGTGATGGGAGTGCTGTTGCNGGAATGGCATACACCCAGGTTTCTGCAAGAGGCAATCATACAGTGCTTCTCCGGAGTGATGGGAGTGCTGTTGCCATCGGACTCAATGGAAATGGACAACGCGACATCCCAGCTTTGGATGAGGGAATAGCATATACCCAGATTTCTGCAGGGGACCGTCATACAGTGCTTCTCCGAAGTGATGAGAGTGCTGTTGCCATAGGAGGCAATGAAGATGGACAATGCAACATCCCAGCTATGGATGTGGGACTGGCATACACCCAGATTTCTGCAGGCTATGAACACACAGTGCTTCTCCGAAGTGATGGCAGTGCTGTTGCCATCGGATATAATAGAGATGGACANCAGGCTATGAACACACAGTGCTTCTCCGAAGTGATGGCAGTGCTGTTGCCATCGGATATAATAGAGATGGACAATGCAACATCCCAGCTTTGGATGAGGAGATGGCATACACCCAGATTTCTGCAGGCTTTGGTTATACAGTGCTTCTCCGGAGCGATGGCAGTGCTGTTGCCATCGGATATAATAGAGATGGACAATGCAACATCCCAGCTTTGGATGAGGGAATGGCATACANATACAGTGCTTCTCCGGAGCGATGGCAGTGCTGTTGCCATCGGATATAATAGAGATGGACAATGCAACATCCCAGCTTTGGATGAGGGAATGGCATACACCCAGATTTCTGCAGGCTTTCATCATACAGTGCTTCTCCGGAGCGATGGCAATGCTGTTGCCATCGGAGAAAATGTAAACGGACAATGTCTCATTCCATCTCCAGAGCCCGGAATTTGCTACACCGGCACTAGTAGCTGTGGCAGAGACTTGGCTTTGCAACTAGAAGTTGTGCACGAGGATGATGCAGCCACGCTGATCTGCTCGACTTTGGCTGGGGAAGAACGCTTTCGTGTGACCACACAATGGACTGATTCGGCCTGGGAGACGCACAATTCCTAACGGGCACTTATGAAGATGCACCTCCCAAATCTCCAGCTCGTTTTGCCTGATGGGCAGTTGTTGGCCAAATTCTGCCGTGCAAATCCAGGGGCTTCGATTGGGGAGGTGAGTCAAAGTACTCAGCACCCGGAGCTCCCGTGTTGCGAAACTGCAGCGGTCCGCACGTCTTTGCGTCCATGTCCATGTGGTGTCAGCCCGTAAAGCCAACAGCCTCGGCAGATAATTGGGAGATATATAGGGAGTGAATAACGGCAAACCGACCACCAAAAAAGACATTGCCAGGAAAATTTGGTCAATCACCTAGGTATAGATTTGAACATATTTGAACTAAAGTAAATCTAATTGTAGTTTATCATCCTTTATTCATCTCTTGGGGGATGAGGGGGGGATCTTCAAGTCNCTAGGTATAGATTTGAACATATTTGAACTAAAGTAAATCTAATTGTAGTTTATCATCCTTTATTCATCTCTTGGGGGATGAGGGGGGGATCTTCAAGTCATTCTTTCCTTCTTTCCTTCTTCCTTCCAAATTTCCTTTCTTTCCATTTCTTTTTTTTTCTTTGGAACCTTGGCATTCTGCTTGGAGTGGAGATGTTTTCGGATTCACAACAAGTTCTCAGGAAGGTCCTTGATGTTATCCAGTGCCATGCCAAAAAAAAGTGCACTACTCGGCAACTGAGGAGCTGGGTCGTTCATGGGTTTCCTCCTTGTAAAATTGTTTGGGTGCTGGTCTTATCTTCAATGTACCGTAGTAAANAAGTGCACTACTCGGCAACTGAGGAGCTGGGTCGTTCATGGGTTTCCTCCTTGTAAAATTGTTTGGGTGCTGGTCTTATCTTCAATGTACCGTAGTAAAGGGATGGATCGTGATGGATCCATTTGGGCTGGAGGGACAGGAACGGGTCTGGAGTTGTTCTTTGAATCCGGAAAAGATCAGGTCGTACTTTCCCCTCCTGAAAGTATTAACTCTGAGAAAAAAACCCTGCCAATATCATTCAATCATTCAATATCCACTCTCACCCCGACATTACATGAGTAAAGAATGGCTTACATAGTAGGTTATAGGTGAGAGTGGGGCTGTAACGTACCCATAAGAATGGTAATGGATATTAATGAATGAATTTGAAGTTGTTTGCCACTATTTAGGGGCCCTGCGCCAATCAAGTGCCAACAGTACCCATGGTTGGATGATAAGCAGCCAATCTAACATGCGCTTGTTCGTACATTTAAATGGACGTCTTTCAATGTTGTTCATCATTGCTCCCATTTGATTGCCATACATTGTGGTATCCCCCGCAGACCCAACATGTCATATATGTATATATCAAACATATATAACCTTTGCCTGAAGACAGGGTACCCCAAAATCCCATGGTTGATCACTACCAGGGGCTAAGGTCGCAGGTCACATCGAAAGCTGATCAACATCNATATAACCTTTGCCTGAAGACAGGGTACCCCAAAATCCCATGGTTGATCACTACCAGGGGCTAAGGTCGCAGGTCACATCGAAAGCTGATCAACATCATATAATTTGTATGTACCTACATTTATTTTATATTTTATTTATATTTATTGTTATAATATACGGAGTGTATAGTTTATCCACTGCCTCACTGCCAACGCAACCTGACATTCCTCTGTTTGCGGGAAACATGGAGATTCCTTCGATCCCGGTGATGGCCCCGGCCTGGCCCCGGCTTCAGGTTGATCNGTGCAGGTTTCGCCATGGTGTCGGCGGAACCCAGTGGCACCATGGCAGGGTCCATTGAAGCGCCAGGCGAGTGGAACTATGGTCGTCTTTTTAATGGGTTGAAAATGCTGGGAAAATCTACAGATTGATTGAATGGGAAACTTCTAGGGTAGTGATACTATCATTAGTCATCTTTTTAATTGGTGGAATTAGCATTTAACAATGATGACAATGCTGGGACTATAAATTGAAGACNAAGACCCAACGTTCCAAGTATAAGAAGTCAGTACACATGCAGCAACTTCCGCCAGAGTCTTCGGACAGCAGAGTCAATTGTAGCCTTTTAGACATCCCCCATTGATGCGTTGGCCAGATCGCACCCTAAAAGGAAACATGTGGGATGCATCAAAACCTGCAAATACATGTAAGCACATGTAAGATCATGTAAGTACCAGTTAACCCCCTACTTCTCGACAAAACCACAAATGGTTCCAGGTGCCCAATTGACATGTAGAAAACTTGCTAGCAAACCCGCCATCCTGAGATGATGGCCCAGACCCCCTGAATAGAGGCACGTTCTCCACGACCAGCCTAAGCTGTTTCTAGGGCATCAGAAGTTGGTGGGNCAAACCCGCCATCCTGAGATGATGGCCCAGACCCCCTGAATAGAGGCACGTTCTCCACGACCAGCCTAAGCTGTTTCTAGGGCATCAGAAGTTGGTGGGCGAACTGTTTCAGCGTGAGCGCCACTATTGTTGATCAATGTAAAATTATACATAATACTATGTATATATATATAAACATATAGAACATATAGAACTACAGTGTATATATATATATATATTATGTACAGATTATATATACAGTACACAACTTGGCAACAAGGATTGACGAATGTTGTACGTACTATAGCGGTCGCTTTGCAAGAGTCAAGCTTTGAGGTCCAGCGAATTGCAGATTCCAGCCATTTAAAAGTTTTTACCCACTCTCGCATATCATAGCTATAGCTGAATGTTGACAATCAATACATCAAACCGCTTTCAATCAAATTCGCTTTGACTCAAGCAATGGTTTCTGCAGGCTATTTTCATACAGTGCTCCTCCGGAGTGATGGGAGTGCTGTTGCCATCGGACGCAATGAATATGGACAATGCGACATCCCAGCTTTGGATGAAGGACTGGAATACACCCAGATTTCTGCAGGAGGGCGTCATACAGTGCTTCTCCGGAGCGATGGCAATGCTGTTGCCATCGGAGGCGAACCATGGCAGGCTGTTAACATTCCACAGTTGGATGAGGGGATGACATACGCCCAGGTTTCTGCAGGAGGGTATCATACAGTGCTTCTCCAGAGTGATGGCTGTGTTGTTGCGATTGGATCTAATGCATCTGGACAATGCAACATCCCTGCTTTGGATGAGGGAATGGCATACACCCAGGTTTCTGCAAGAGGCAATCATACAGTGCTTCTCCGGAGTGATGGGAGTGCNGGAATGGCATACACCCAGGTTTCTGCAAGAGGCAATCATACAGTGCTTCTCCGGAGTGATGGGAGTGCTGTTGCCATCGGACTCAATGGAAATGGACAATGCGACATCCCAGCTTTGGATGAGGGACTGGCATACACCCAGATTTCTGCAGGCTATGAACACACAGTGCTTCTCCGAAGTGATGGCAGTGCTGTTGCCATCGGATATAATAGAGATGGACANCAGGCTATGAACACACAGTGCTTCTCCGAAGTGATGGCAGTGCTGTTGCCATCGGATATAATAGAGATGGACAATGCAACATCCCAGCTTTGGATGAGGGAATGGCATACACCCAGATTTCTGCAGGAGTGTATCATACAGTGCTTCTCCGGAGCGATGGCAGTGCTGTTGCCATCGGATATAATAGAGATGGACAATGCAACATCCCAGCTTTGGATGAGGGAATGGCATACANAAGTGCACTACTCGGCAACTGAGGAGCTGGGTCGTTCATGGGTTTCCTCCTTGTAAAATTGTTTGGGTGCTGGTCTTATCTTCAATGTACCGTAGTAAAAGGATGGATCGTGATGGATCCATTTGGGCTGGAGGGACAGGAACGGGTCTGGAGTTGTTCTTTGAATCCGGAAAAGATCATGTCGTACTTAAAAAAACCCTGCCAATATCATTCAATATCCACTCTCACCCCGACATTACATGAGTAAAGAATGGCAATGTATCATCCAATATCCACTCTCACCCCGACATTGCATGGGTAAAGAATGGTAATGGATATTAATGAATGAATTTGAAGTTGTTTGCCACTAATTAGGGAGGCCCTGCACTAATGATTAAAGTGCCAACAGTAACCATGGTTGGATGATAAGACGCCAAATCTAAGATGCGCTTGTTTGTACATTTATGGACNGGAGGCCCTGCACTAATGATTAAAGTGCCAACAGTAACCATGGTTGGATGATAAGACGCCAAATCTAAGATGCGCTTGTTTGTACATTTATGGACGCCCAAAAGTTCATGGTTGTTCAACGTTGTGCATCATTGCCCCCATTTGATGGCCATACATTGTGGTATCCCCCGCAGACCCAACGTGATATATAATGATATATATATATATATATATCAAACATATTTGAATTTTGCCTGAAAGCATGGTACCCCAAAATCCCATGGTTGATCACTACCGGGTGCTAAGGTCGCAGATCAGATCGAAAGCTGATCAGCATCATATATCTGCATATGTACGTTTTTTTTCAATTGTTTATAAATTATGATATTATTTATTGATTTACTGCTAGCATCATTATAATCAATTATATAAATATATATGGAGTGTATAGTTTATCCACTGCCAATCTAGCCCGACATTCCTCTGTGTTCCCAACCATGGGGAAACATGGAGATTCAATCTATGATCCCGGCTTGGGCCCCGGCTTGGGCCCCGGCTTGGCCCCGGCTTAGCCCCGGCTTCAGGTTGATCGGCGGAACCCAGTTTGGACCATGGCAGGGTCCATTGAAGCGCCAGGCGAGTGGAACTATGGTCGTCTTTTTAATGGGTGGAATATGCTGGGAAAATCTACAGATTTATTGAATGGGAAACTTCTAGGGTCGTGATACTATCATGAGTCATCTTTTAATGGGTGGAATTAGCATTTAACTGATGACAATGCTGGCACTATCAAGTGAAGACTCAACGTTCCAAGTATAAATATAAGTCAGCAGACATCCAGCAACTTCCGCCAAAGTTTTGGGACAGCAGAGTCAATGGTAGCCTTTTAGATTGGGCAGAATGCCCCCAAAAAGGGAACATTTGTATCAAAACCTCCAAATACATGTAAGTACCAGTATTTTGATGTTTTTTTGGGTGTTGGCCCCAAAAGAGCCCAGTATATTGGAAGGCACATGGCCAAGGGTCTCATTTCTCTGCTGTCCTTGCTTGGCTTCAAGTGAAAAGACCAAACAGACCCCCCAGAGGCACGTTCTCCAAGACCAGCCTAAGCTGTTTCTAGGGCATCAGAAGTTGGTGGGCGCACTGTTCCAGCGTGAGCGCCCCTATTGTTGATCTATGTATATATACCCTCCAGTAAATTAACACAGACCTTGCCAGATAGGGGTTGGAAGATTAGCTTCCACTAAAAATTGGTGATTTTCAGGGTCTATGGTAATTTACCGGAGAGTATTACATATTATATGTACAAAACTTGACAACAAGGATTGGCGAATGTTCATGGCATGATATTTCCAGCGAAACGTTGAGTCAAGCTTTGAGGTCCAGCCAAATGCAGATTCCAGCCATTTCTAAGGTTTTTTTTTTTTTAACCTACTCCTGCATATCATAGCTATAGCTGAATGTTGATCATCAACACATCAAATCGCTCTCAATCAAACTCGCTGTGACTCAAGCAATGGTTTCAGCAGGCTATTTTCATACAGTGCTTCTCCGGAGTGATGGCAATGCTGTTGCCGTCGGAGGCAATGGAAATGGACAATGCAATATCCCACCTTTGGATGAGGGGATGGCATACACCCAGATTTCTGCATTCTTTTATACAGTGCTTCTGCGGAGTGACGGTCATGCTGTTGCCATTGGAGGCAATCGACAGGGACACTGCAACATTCCACCGTTGGATGAGGGAATGGCATACATCCAGATTTCTGCAGGAGGGTGTCATACAGTGCTTCTCCTGAGCGATGGCAATGCTGTTGCAATTGGACACAATGCAGAGGGACGATGCAACATCCCACCTTTGGATGAGGGAATGGCATACACCCAGATTTCTGCAGGAGGGTATCATACAGTGCTTCTCCGGACCGATGGCAATGCTGTTGCCATCGGACGCAATGAAGATGGACAATGCAACATCCCTGCTTTGGATCAGAAAATGGCATACACCCAGATTTCTGCAGGAGGGTATCATACAGTGCTTCTCCGGAGCGATGGCACTGCTGTTGCCATCGGAGACAATGAATATGGACAATGCAACATCCCAGCTTTGGATGAGGGAATGGCATACACCCAGATTTCTGCAGGAGAGTATCATACAGTGCTTCTCCGGACCGATGGCAGTGCTGTTGCCATCGGAGACAATGAAGATGGACAATGCAAAATTCCTTCCCCAGAGCCCGGAATTTGCTACATCAGCGATGTAACATGTGGCAGAGATTTAGTGTTGCGACTAGAAGTTGTGCAGGAGCATGATGCAGCCACGCTGATTTGCTCGACTTTGGCTGGGGAAGAACGCTTTCGTGTGACCACACAATGGGCTGATTCAGCCTGGGAGACCCACAAAAGGATTGCCCGCGACTTGAAAATGCACCTCCCAAAACTCCAGCTTGTTTTGCCTGATGGGCAGTTGTTGGCCAAATTCTGCCGTGCAAATCCAGGGGCCTCGATTGCTGAGGTGAGTCAAAGTACTCAGCATCCGTAGCTCCCATAGTTCCAAAGCTGCAGCGGTCCGCAAGTCTATTTGCCCGCCAGCCAGTAAAACCAGCTGCCTGGGCAGATAATGGCAATGGTTCTGGCATCTAACATTAATGTAAACAATGATAAAAAACATGTCAAGAATCTAAGAACGTATAGGTTTCAACCTATTGGTAGTTCATGATCCCTTGTTCAGCTCCTTTGGCATGAGGGAGAGATCTTCGTGTGAAAATGTTTTTCACACATTGGATCGAGTTGTCATTCTTGCCTTCTTTGAGTTTTTGCTCCTTTGTTCTTCCTTTTTTTCATTTTATCTCTTTCTTTCCTCTCTTTGTATATTAGTTTTTTTCGTTGCTTCCTATGTCCTTCTTCAATCCTTTCTTCCCTACTTTTTTTCTTCTTCCTTCCGCTCGTCGTTCCTTCCCTTTTTTCTTTCTTTCCTGCTTCTTCTTTGGAAGCCTTGGCATTCTGCTTGGGGTGGTGATATTTTTGGATTCACAAAACAAAGTTCTCAGAAAGGTCCTTGAGCTTATTCAGGAAGATCCCAATAATTGCACTATTCAGCAACTGGGCTTCTGTCGGGCTACTTCCATTTATTCTAACTGCAGGGTCAGGAAGGGGTCTGGAGCTGGAGATGTTCTTCTAGTCAAAGTCAGATCTGTTTTTTTCTCCTGAACGAGTCAGCTCTGACAAAAACTTGCCACTACGCACTCCGACCCTAACGACACGTGGATGTGTTTGCCACTACTTTGCGGCCCTGCACTAATGAAGTGCTAACAGTAGCCATAAGTGGCTGACAGGCGGACAATCTCGTGTGCACTTGCCTGGAAATTCATGGGCACCCAAAAATTAAAGGTAGTTCATTAATTTAATGACCATGAATTGTGCCCCCATAGACCCAACATGTTCATATCCGGATCCATCTGAACCCATGCAGGTTTGTCTGAAAACAGGCACCCCCCCCAAAAATACCATAGTTTATCACTACCAGTGCTTGCCTTAGGTCATTTCGATCCTGTTTTAAGTTTTAGCAGCGTCCAATTTTTTTCATGCATTAAACCATCAACATTTTGTGAGCTATCTAACTCAACTAGCTACTTTTCTAGATTTTCTGGATAACTAGCTGCTTATCACTTCCTATTTTCCAGGACCCAAGAAATGTCCAACGGCTTTGACACTGAGGGCTGGCAGCTGCAGAGCCAAGAATGTGCGGTAGCCCATAGCTGGATCAGGAGTGGAGGTGCATTTTAGGACACCTCTATATTGTACGTGTATAGCCAACATAGATCTATATAGATACTAAAGAACACCATATAGAATATAATCATATAGATTAGATATATATATATATATATAGATAGATAGATAGATAGATAGATAGATAGATATATTAGATAGATAGATATATTAGATAGATAGATAGATAGATAGATAGATAGATAGATAGATAGATAGATAGATAGATAGATAGATAGATAGATAGATACTTAGATAGATAGATAGATAGATAGATAGATAGATAGATTAGATAGATAGATAGATAGATAGATAGATAGATAGATAGATAGATAGATAGATAGATAGATAGATAGATAGATAGATAGATAGATAGATAGATAGATATGTGAACAATCCAGCATGGTTACAAGTCTCTTCCTGGCGAAGCCACGGCTGTTTTCCATTATATGTTAGTTAGTTTACCCCAGGGTCAGTCCATCATTGTTTGGTGGTCTTGGTTAGCTTTGGGGATGAACATCCCTTCACTCCATTCACAACCCATTTTGATATATATATATTTTTTTTTTTTTTTTGATGCTCACCTGTTCACCGGAGTTTTGATCCATACTTTGGGGATAAATCCAGCTGAGCAATCTACGAGCCGGCTATCTGGGCAGCAGTTATCTGGAATGATGGGAATCCCAGTTAAATTGAAAGAGTTAACAATGTTTTTTCCAATCAGTCAGTGATGTTCTTTGTTTTCACCACGACCATTTCACCCAATCCCAGACCCCCAATGTTTGAATTCACAACACCAGCCGCAGCAACTAGCCAGCACAGGCCATAGATGGCATGTTATCCATATTTAGGTTCCTTCAAAACATTCAAGAGATGAATGTTCCAAGTGCAAAAAAAACATTGTTACCCTCTGGTAATCAAACATGGTTTGCTGGATGTTTTTTTCCATTTATAGTGATGTTTAGATGATGTTCTCATTGAAATGCCCATTTGGTTTGGATTTCCCAGCCAGCCATGTTCTCAAGTGTAGCGGTAAAAGCCACCGAAACATCATCATCAAAACCTTCCACCCCTAGAAAAGGATGAGGTGCGGAACATTCGAAAATACAACATTTCCCAGGTCTTTCAATGCCTATAAATTTTCGAAGAAACATCATCTCAAATTTTGTCACTTTCCTTCTCGGAAATTCAGAAATGCCATTGCAGAACATCCTGGCACCATATCATTAGATACCATCATCACGTATTGTTTCCAGAATCATCGATCTAATCATCACTGCAGAATTTTTCTCCGCGAATTTCCTCCGATCAGATCAATTCCTCCAATCCAATCAACATCATTCCTTTTTCTGGGCATCGTCTAATCCTCCAACAGAATCCCATTCAGAAATCCTCTAGGTGCAGAACGTCCCAATATGCATAGTGTCGAAATTTCACGAAAACAACATATCAAATCATCCATCTAATGATATTTTTTTGGATCATTCCCATGAGATCCAAAATCATCCGTCATCATCCAATCCTCCCAAGAAACATCATCCATTACTGGTGGTGTGACACCCCTCAGAAATGATTCGTTTTATCATTTTATCCTCAGGATTTCGAATTTCACAAAGTCCTCTAGGCGCAGGATACATCCCAATATGCACATTGTTGACGTAAGGAACATTTGATTGGACATTTACCTTAACCCCAAAAATATGATCAATATTATCCATCTCATCATTCCCATGAGATCCGCAAAAATCCCAAGTGGTCCATCCATTGTTGTTGGTTCTTCCCCTTTGGTCATTGAAAACCCACAGGATTTTGAACGGAACCTCCTTTCCAACCTCTAGGTGCAGAGCATCCCGCGTCCCGCTATGCATATTGTGGAAGTAAGGAACGCTTCTACAATTGAACATTTACCTAAAGAGCCTTTTCGCTGGAATCCAATCATTTCCTCCACAAATTCCTAAGTATTTCCTATCCCTGCGGTGCAGAACATCCAAGAATCATCCATGGATTCTCCTCAGGATTTTGAAGCAAAATTCCTATCCCCGTCCTCATCCGGTGCAGAACGTCCTCTTCAGAAGCTCACGGATGTCTGCCTGGGACGAGGAGGGATGATGGGATGATGGGATGGGGATTTCTGAATAACAATGGAATATTATAAAGGATGGTGAACTACAACTCATAGTAATTGAGAGTGATTAACAATGATCAATGATCAATGGTGATTACTAATGATTTAATGGGATGGTGAACGGAACGGTGATGATCAATAGTGATTTTTCCGGAGAGATTGAGGGGATTTACATCCCACAATATTTATGGGATTTAGAACCCATTGCCACTGGTGTCAAACATTCATATTTGTGGCATTGGATTTACTGAGATACTCTGCAATGGGATGTATAGACCCCACTGCAATGAGAAACTGGATGATATACTATATGATATACCCCACATAGGGGGATAGGAACAATTCATCCATTTGCATAGGGGCTTAGATTAACCCATTATGTTTGGATTCCCATGAAATAGAGTGGAGGATCACAAACCAGTTACCATGTTTTGAACCGAACACATGCACTCACAATGACTTATATCGCCATCAACTATGTAGGCTAGAATAGGGGTACTTCACTAGTACTTCACCAACAATATGGTTTGGGGTTGTCCTAACAATGGGGTATATCCCCAAACATATCCAAACTGGCCATGACTGTAGGGAAATGGATGATACTCCATTTATTTCGTGGCAGTAGACCAACCAGCTAAAACCAATGTGTTTTTTTGCCGGGTAGCTAAGATTAGTGATCGGATCTGTGGCTGAAGATGGTGAGTTTGAAGATGGGCTAGACTCTAGACTCTAGGGAGTGTGTAGGAGCTAAGAAAATGGGAGTTTGAATTGCAACTTGTGCAAAGGTGGGATGAGATTGCATTTTAAGCCAAAAGACATGGGATTTGAAACAGCAAATCAAATGCAAAGACACTGTGGCCAATAAACAAACACAAGATCGGATGCTTTTAATATTGTTTAATCAAACATGCTCACAGTTTAGCAGCGTAGCACATAAAGATATCTGATATGACTCAATGAAAGTTGGATTTAACAGATTCAGCCCGGTGTTGCATGGTGTTTCTTCAAACATTGCAGGCTATGAGATTCATTCTGTGTCCCTTGGATGGTTTGGCCGTAAACCATCCCGGATATCCCAATATGTAATTGAAGTATTACACTCTGGCGAATCGGACATAGGTCTGAAGAAACATCAGTTATAGATCATGGATTTCCAAATCGTTTTGTTGAGAGGATCTCTTGGTCAATTCGACATGAAGATTTGCAGCATCGCCCTGGGTTGCGAGTGCTGAGGCAGTCACTGATTTCTTTGGTGTAGGGGCCGGAAAAATCCCAACAGGGGAAGGAAATCCCGGGTTTGCTTGGGAACACCGGGAACACCTAGAATGAACATAGCCAGGTTTGATCCGAAGAATTGTTGGATCTTCGCATCCCATGCTTGGAACATCTTGGAACATGTGAATGTACCACTGCTGGAATCTTCATTTTGGTCGGTGAAATCCACACTAGGCTGTTGCTTGGGTAGCCACTCTTGTTTTTCAAAATCCTTATTCTTACTTCGGCGAGCAGTGTTCTAAAAATCCGGTTGGTTGTCATTGGTTGTAATGAGTTCGGGGAGTATACCAACCAATATAAATTGGGGATTATCATATAGTCATAATCTATTAGGGTTTTGAATATTGCTCAGTTGCCCCTTTTGTTCGAAACGTTCTTTGGAGTTCTCCCATTCTTGGAGGCTTCGTGACATACAAGGCTGTGATGGCACCTTGGTCTGAGACGTTTGGTGGAAAAGGGTGACTGAAAGCGCAAAATTGACCGCGGTTTATGGCAATTTTAAGGTGGAACATTATATGGGAAAATATGGGAAAATTAATTTCATGCATGGAAAATATGGGTTATTCAAATTAGATTAGATTTGAGTCCATTGAGCGTTTTGCCATTTTTGGCGGTTTGGGGTAGTCATGTACATCCGTGCCATCTCAAGCATTCGGCACAAAGGGCCTTCAGGCAAGCACGGCTTGTACTCAGTCGCATGTTGTGGCTCATAAATTCCGTCAAGCCTCAGTGATGCATCTCACCAGTCGTTGATAATGTTGATTATCTATTAATATATATAATATACAATCATTCCATATAATAGTTATCCCATATAATAAGAAATCCCACATATAGAGTATATATGATCCATTAATCTCCCATAGATGAAAAATAGACCAATAATGACCAATATTTATCTTGATTAATAATGATTAATATGCATTATCCCATATATCTTCGCCAACTTCCGTAACGACCAAGGTCAGTTGGAGCCCACCATGTGGTCTTTTTGTGACGGCACCGGGGGCGCAACGGGGGGCGCGGCTGGAAACCCATGGGTCTAGGGAAATGATCTTCAAATGGTGGGTTTACATAGTATTACTATGTGACTATGTCAATTTACCGGAGGGCATACACCATCTATGGCTTGGTGTGCAAATAGGGTACACTGTGGTTGGTGGGTTGGGGGGGTGCATGGGATGATCCTACGAAATCCAACGCCAGTGAGACGTTGGGATTTCGCAAAACAGCATGTTTTGGATCGATTTTTGATGTTTGAGAGGTCGGAAATAGAACTATATCCATCTGAGAATTGATGAATGATTTATGTATGCCATTGGTGAAACACCACATTTCGCGAACTTGATGCACGAAGTTTTGCACGGTCGAAGTGAAGTTAGGATTTGAAGGATTGGTATGGAAGGATTGGGAAGTTGATGCTATATCAATCCTTCAAATCCTAACTATCAAGATGATTAAAGATAATACCATGAAAGATAAAACACGTAAATGTTCGCCACCCAATCATCACCAATCCTTCTGTAAGATGATAAAGGTCCAGTCATAACCTTTCTAGCTGAGGTAGGAGGCGCCTGTGAAGCGCAGCGATGTCCACTAAAAAAGACATCGCCAAATAGCTCATGATCACCAATTTTCAAAAAAAATCCAGATATTCTTGGTTGGGGCTATTAAGAAAACACACAGAAAATTCCCAACAAAAAGATTTATACAAACCAACAAAATTCCCTAAGAGAAACCGACAAAGTCTCCCCTAAACAGATCCATGACCCCACGTGATGTGTACAAAACACATCCCAAGTTGATTTGTCCAAAACTAATTCCCCCAACAAAACAAACAAGAAACAAACCATCAAAAGAATTCCCCTCTCTCGATGGTAAGTTGGTTAGCATTGGTGAAGCCTTCCTTGCACCAAGGTTGAATTGACCATGTATTTACCATCATGAACTAGAGATTCCCATTATTGACCATGGACATTCTCATTAACCATAGATTTTCCCAGAGATCATTGGACATTTACCATCAATTCTCACCATGCATTTCCCAACAAAAACCACCAACCCTTCCCGGCCCCTCCTTTCGAAGGCCTGGGTGTATCCGGTGATCGTTGTCGTCAGGGACCTCCGTAGGCATCGGGGAAAAATGGGGAACTTCACCTGGAAAAATGGGTGACTTAACTGACTGCACCTGGAAAAAATCATGAAAAAACTATGGGGATTTAGATGGGATTTTAGCTATTGGCGAGTTTGGCTATGAGACAAGAAACTAGAAGAAAGACCGGCTTTAAGTGGAGACTACACTGGAGAGCCAAAATACTTTCCTTAAAACTATCTTCCTGTTCCTGGGGCATCATCGGTCACAAAGTGCTCAAAGTGTTTCAACACGCAAGAGAGCCATTGCCGTTGATGCATGAAATATCATGAAACCTACAGCAAATAAGTCGGGTCATGAATGTGCATGGGTTTGGGTCAAAATTTGAGGCCCAGCCAAACTCAGAAAATGTCTTCACTAAACTGTTCCATTTCAATTTTGGGGTGCCAAATCTTGACTCATTCTTGATCACCAACACAACAAACCGCCTTAGATCATGGTTTCTGCAGGCTTTCAGCATACGGTGCTTCTCCGGAGTGATGGGAGTGCTGTTGCCATCGGACACAATGAATATGGACAATGCAACATTCCACCTTTGGATGAGGGAATGGCATACACCCAGATTTCTGCAGGAGGGTATCACACAGTGCTTCTCCGGACCGATGGGAGTGCTGTTTCCATCGGACGCAATGTAGAAGGTCAGTGCGACATCCCAGCTTTGGATGAGGGAATGGCATACACCCAGATTTCTGCAGGAGGGTGTCATACACTGCTTCTCCTGAGTGATGGAACTGCTGTTGCCATCGGAGCCAATTATCATGGAAAATGCGACATTCCACCTTTGGATGAGGGAATGGCATACACCCAGATTTCTGCAGGAGAGTATCATACAGTGCTTCTCCGGAGCGATGGCAGTGCTGTTGCCATCGGACGCAATGCTGAAGGTCAGTGCGACATCCCAGCTTTGGATGAGGGAATGGCATACACCCAGATTTCTGCGGGAGGGTATCATACAGTGCTTCTCCGGAGTGATGGTAGTGCTGTTGCCATCGGAGGCAATGAAAATGGANGAGGGAATGGCATACACCCAGATTTCTGCGGGAGGGTATCATACAGTGCTTCTCCGGAGTGATGGTAGTGCTGTTGCCATCGGAGGCAATGAAAATGGAAAATGCAACATCCCAGCTTTGGATGAGGGAATGGCATACACCCAGATTTCTGCAGGCTTTGGTCATACAGTGCTTCTCCGGAGTGATGGCAGTGCTGTTGCCAAAGGATTTAATGCAATTGGACAATGCAACATCCCAGCTTTGGATGAGGGAATGGCATACACCCAGATTTCTGCAGGAGGGTGTCATACACTGCTTCTCCGGAGTGATGGGAGTGCTGTTGCCATCGGAGTCAATTATCATGGACAATGCGACATTCCACCTTTGAATGAGGGATTTGTGTACACCAAGATTTCTGCAGGAGAGTATCATACAGTGCTTCTCCGGAGCGATGGCAGTGCTGTTGCCATCGGAGCCAATTATCATGGAAAGTGCGACATTCCAGCTTTGGATGAGGGAATGGCATACACCCAGATTTCTGCAGGAGAGTATCATACAGTGCTTCTCCGGAGCGATGGCAGTGCTGTTGCCATCGGACGC
>BGPT01000401.1:133779-189568 GCA_003297045.1 Symbiodinium sp. clade C Y103
TTCTTTCTGGCATTCTATCTGGCATTTTATCTGGCATTCTATCTGGCATTCTTTCTGGCATTCTATCTGGCATTCTATCTGACATTCTATCTGACATCCTTTCTGGCATTCTATCTGGCATTCTTTCTGGCATTCTTTCTGGCATTCTATCTGACATTCTATCTGACATTCTTTCTGGCATTCTATCTGGCATTCTTTCTGGCATTCTTTCTGGCATTCTANGCATTCTATCTGACATTCTATCTGACATTCTTTCTGGCATTCTATCTGGCATTCTTTCTGGCATTCTTTCTGGCATTCTATCTGGCATTCTATCTGGCAATCTATCTGGCATTCTTTTTGGCATTCTATCTGGCATTTTATCTGACATTCTATCTGACATTCTTAAGTCCGGCAGTGCCCACTGGCATCTGGAGCTCGCGGATGAAGTCCGGCAGTGCCCACTGGGATCTGAGGCTCGCGGTTGAAGTCCGGCAGTGCCCACTNCCACTGGGATCTGGAGCTCGCGGATGAAGTCCGGCAGTGCCCACTGGGATCTGGAGCTGGCAGATGAAGTCCGGCAGTGCCCACTGGGATCTGGAGCTGAAGTCCGGCAGTGCCCACTGGGATCTGGAGCTGGCAGATGAGGTCCGGCAGTGCCCACTGCGATCTGGAGCTGGCAGATGAGGTCCGGCAGTGCCTGCTGCGCTCTGCAGCTGGCGACGAGGAAGCACGAGGAGAACGAGGAGGAGGAGGAGAAGAAGGAGGAGGTCCACCCCCCCGTGCAGCTGTGATAAAATCTAGTAACNCACGAGGAGAACGAGGAGGAGGAGGAGAAGAAGGAGGAGGTCCACCCCCCCGTGCAGCTGTGATAAAATCTAGTAACCCTCACCTGGCAGGTGGGGAAACATCCAAAAAAAATCCACCGATTTACCATTATGTCACCCCATTTGGAGGTTTCCAAGAATGGGGGTACTTCCAGTTCTCATCCATTTTATTTTGGGGAGTTTCCATCATAAACCGAATAAACCAACTACTTCGGGATCCCCCATGGCTATGGAAACCCCCATACATCAACATTTCACTAGTATATGTTCATTCATCATCACTTGCAATCACCATAAAAATCATTATTTTAAATCAATTAATCCATTCATCTAGTGGTGTTAAGTACTTCCATGCAATAATATATTATTGTATTTATTCCAACAATTGCCATCTATACCATAGGTTTCCATAGATTTTCCATAGTTTTTCCATAGATCATAGATATTTCCATCATCAAACCATAGACATTCCCATTCAGCATGGATTTTCCATAGATGTTCCATAGATGCTTCCATAGATCATGGACCATGGATATTTCCCAAAAATCCTATGGTTCATGGGAAAGACCCAGGTGGCGTTGGCTGGGAAAATCTCGTGAAACATCGATTTGTTGAGGACTTTGTTGGGGAAAATCACTAGAAACATGTGGAACACATCTGTAGCAATAGTAGATGGGATTATATTTCATGATATTTAATGGTATCCCCATCCGGTCATCAACAATTGCAAGCTGGAAATCCACAGTATAAAACTGGAACATTTAGTTGGGAAAACCAAGTACAAATGGGAGATGTTCGATTGCCAGGGTTGTTTACGAGAGGCTAAAAATGTGGGAAAATCGAATATTGGGATTTTTTCACATGAATTTGACAATTATCATTTTGCTAATAGCCGTTGTTGTTGAAATTAGCGGAAATTTTTTAGTCGGGGGAGCAGGTTGGATCAAAACTTTGAAAATAGGGGAAGTTATGGAGGATTCATGTGGATAGAAACACCAAACAATAGGGATGTGGGAATATCATGGGGATATGAGATGATATGAAATATTACGTCGACGTGTATATATGGAATATGACCAACCAGCAATTAATTACATTTGGGTGTCCACTTGAAGATTGGGTATACGGTACCCCCCCCCATTATTATGGCCGGTTTCATGTCGCGAAAAGACTTTCATTGCCAGCTAACGCCATCAGTACATCAAACCAATCCCTCTTTGCTGTTTGTTTTTCAAGTACATTTTAGTGGTTAATCCAATATTAGAAGGGCAAAACTATTCCGCACAATACTACCATTTTAATATGCGAAAATTTGCCATAATCATCCTGCAGTAGATAGAACATGGATTCTTCAAAGATATTTCCATTTTGGTGATGTTATGTTTAATTATCCATATTCTGTTTGCTCCAGCATGATTATATCTGAATGTTGGAAGGTAGGCATGTGTATTGACATGGAATGACATAGATATTTGACCCATTGGACCTCTGTGCAGGACCCACAGTTTGCCCTTGATGGCGCTTGGAACCTTCATCCTGTCGCCCAGCTGAACGCGATTTGCGGGGACGCACCGTGGAACTGTGGAGTTTGGGAAATGATTTACTCACTATCAATGTGTTGGTTCAAAGGGAAACATGGAGGAAATACCATGTTTATTTTCCGATGAAGTATTATTTTTGGTCATCAATTTATGGGACTCAAGGGTGAATGTGGAAAGATTGTGTGTGATGATGGGCAAGTTTGGGATGAATCCGTGCAAGTAAAACACTGAGTATTGACCAGAACCCGTGTTATACGTTGGCGAAAAACCAAACCCCAAAACCGGGTTTATCAAAAACCATCAAAAACCACCGTTTGAAACCCGTCACCAATATCCAATATCCCATCTTCTTTCTACCTTGCCTTGAGGGGACAATGTTTTTTAGAAGCGTTATTCATGTTTAATGAGTGTTAATATTGGTGTTAAAGGAATGTGAAGGGATCACAATGTGTCAATTGGTGTTTCATGGGTGTTTGATAGCATATGTTAGTCTACCTTACTAATGTTTATGAGTGTTGAAGGGATAAGATACAAACGAAGCATGACAACAATGAGTTGTCAAAAATAGATCAAATAACAATTGTTGTGTTATTGATAGACAACACCGCAAAACATATCGCAAGGTAGTTTACTTCCAGTTGCATGATCAAGAAGAGCATATAGTCATACACAAGCTTATCACCAACAAGGTTACCGTTGGTTTGTTGTGGGTGTATTGCTGAACAACAAAGAGAATAGACATGGGAACATTGGGAACATCAAGTCTGACCACAAGCGGGATGGATCAAGACATATGATTCTTCCAGGGTGCCAGGGGATTGACCCACATCATCACCTTTGTGGTTTATGAATAGTCGTCACCTGGAGGTCAATCAGCTCACCGTTTTATGCGTTCATCCAGGTGTTCAGCTGGCTAGTTGTAGTATTTCTTCAAACGGGGTGGGGGGGAATTGAAAAATCATTCAAACATGCGATTTTGCTGAATTTTGAGTACCCCAATAAGAAAGACCCCATTTTTTTCCGAGTCTCAAAAATTGGTCGGTCGCGTCACATCCCAAAACAATCCAAACAAAACTGGGCAACGCCGAAATGGACAGATTTTGCAAATGCCTTGATATCCCTTTGACACATGATTTACACAGTTTTCAAAGGTTGGATTCGATTGACCCATCTTGGGGTCATACTGATCATACTGTACCACCATGTTCATGGGGACTTATGATTTCAATGATGATGAATTTTTGAGGATTGCCAAATTCATGGCGAGATGACCTATGACCTGGCATCTCCCATGATATCCTCATGGTATCCCAGATTCTCCCAATCTCCCTATGTACATCCCTCATTCAGATCCCCATGTCTTACCCTGTTGGTTAGTTAATCTCCATAAATCCCAGCCAATATATCCCATTCAGATCCCACTTGATCAAGGCACACCTCGGGGAATCACGGAAGTACGGGGAGAGCCCGACTGTCAGGTCATCGTGATCTTCCTCTGGTCAGGATGGACGCTGGGCGACCATGAAAGTTGGTGCTTCATGTTGATTAAATGTCAACAATATATAATAAATATATATATATATATATTCACAATGACAATGAGAATAACAAGGATTATTGATGATCATTATTAGTTTTGATGTAAGTAAGTCAGATCCGTATATTGGATTAAACGTTCTCATTTGCTTCAAAAAGATCTGTTTTGAATCGGACTGAAACATCAAAATACATCAAATTTAGAGTTATTGAAGTGTTTGGAGCCATGGTTCCCGTGCTCTTGAGGGCTTTGTTCGGCTCCCGAGCCTCAGCGGTTGGATGGTTTACAGTGTGTCGCGACATCATGGGAACGACTCCTTGGCCCGGAAAAGTGTTTGGAACTTCATTTGCCGCGGAAAACGACAGAAACCCAAGATGATGATGATTTGTTTGTTCTGAGTCGAGCTCTATGGCATCTATAGATAGTCTTCAGGAATTATCAGGGTCCAGCACAGGCTTTTCCATCCAGGATGGCTGTCAAATTACCCCCCTCACATGGCCTCACAGGCTTTCTGGCTGCACCCTTCCAAGATACTGCAAGTGTTGGTGAGTGGTTTCGCGCATCAACTGGAAATGCGGGTGTAATGAACATATGTTTTTTGTAAACCTGGAACACATAAATGGATACTTAGATGGGCCATGCAGTTAGCCACAATAATTCTACACGCATATTCGTGTCGGCGAAATCTTGTTCATTTTCTTTGGTGATCTTCATGGTTGTGGTCTTCAGGTGAAATTGTTCGCTTTTTTCAAGGGAAAATCTGTTAGGAATATATGTTGAATTCCCCGGCCATACTCCCCGTTGATCCCTGTGCGGCATACCCATGCACACCCCTGCTATTGCATAATTTGCGGCCATCAGAAAATAAGGAAAATCAGTTTAAATTTAAGCAAAACATATTTTGCGGGGTTTTCCCTAATTTTTCGGAGACACCCCCATGTGAATTCCGTCGAAACTTGGGTCAATTGCACATTGAGGTTGGTCATCAATCCATTATACTGTACTTATAACTACTGTAATAGGAGTTTATGTACCCAAATTAAGGACTTCCCATATTTGGGATGGATGACCAGAAACCATACATAATCTATCCATATTAGAATATTGGTGGTTATACCCATGATATTCCCATTTTATACCTAGTATATCCCACTATATAATATAATTTAATATATATATATATATATTTTTGTTGATTAAACCCACCAAACAGTTTTCACCACCATGGCATGTGTAGGTTGCCTCCAGAAGCCAAGGACTGCGCTGATCTTTACAAGCCCTTCCGCTTGTTCCGTCGCGCAGGCGGTTGGTCGCGTTGCTGTTGGGATGGTTGGTTCACAGGGGATGGTTGATGAGTCTTTCTATAAACATCCAACGGATTTACCCTCTGGTAAACTAACATAACTATGGCAAATCACCATTTTTGATGGGAAAATCCACTATAAATGGTCCATTTTCAATAGCTATGTTAGTTTACTAGAGGGTAAGGGAAGATCTTCACCTGAAACCCATGTTTGTTCACATGAAAACTATAGCATTTTCGCTTAAACCAATCCATTGAAACATCCATAAGTGATGGTTAATTAGGGAATAATCCCCCAATGGCCGAACATTTCAGCTTTGATGAAATTGACCGAGATAAATTATGTTGAAACTTGGGCATCCAATATTATATCATCAAGTGGATGTCCAACTTTCTGAAAGTACTTTTGTAGTTGTTTTGATCTGTATTTTCCCCATCAGAACTGCATTCAATGGGAGATCGGCCAAAGCCACTCGCCGGACTAAAATTTCTCGGTCAATTTTTCGTTTAGTAAGGAACGTCCCAAATTTGTTCAATCTATATATGTATATAGTCTGACGCATTGACTCATGTATAGTTTTGAAGGCTATCCTGTGGTATCCCGTGGTAACAGGTGGTGCAGAAAGCAGGACATGTCCCCAGTTCCCAGATGCTCCCATCCCAACAAATCCATGGGATAGAAGAATCATCTCAGGTCTAAGGTCCTTGTATATTTGTCATGATTTATCATTACTGATATTTATCTATCATTATTGTTCAGTATTTATCATTATTTAACAGTATTTTTATGTATTTGTCATTATTTATCATTGTTTATCTACAAATATAAACTTACCCACAAGAAAAAAACTGTATATAGAACTGTATAACCATATGTATTATCATGGCTACTCCACGAGTAAATAACATTTGATGAGTAGGTCTGACTCTATAGGTTCATAGCACATCGAAGGGAGGCTCATCATCCCATTTAAACCTGAGGGTTGTAACGGTGGATACGAACCACGTATCAACTGGGAGTAAGTGGGGTTATAATCAATGGGATGCTTCCCATCTCAGAATTTGTCTCAGACATGTCAGGTAAAAGAGCTGGGAAGGGAGAGAGGATCACGTGGAACCTGAAAACATTTCTGGCAGCAACTTGACGACATGGTCCCCATTTTTGTCGGATTCATTGCGATGGCTGGGAGAATCATTTTTAACTCACCAAAATCATTTTAAATCCATTTGCTTGGATTAAGATGGAAAAAAATTGTCCAGCCCCTGACATGGTGACTGCCAGGACATTAATGGTTGAAGATGGCTGGAAGCGTGTGCTCTTACGGACTCGAGTCTTCAGAAAGATTTCAATACTATTCTCTTAGCTTCTGATCATATGTCCCATTTCAATCCATTTCCATCATCCAGATGTTTAATTCATATAGTAAGTATCCAGAAGAAAATGAGACTTAAATTACTTACTGGTGCTTAGTAGGGAATGGGGGAATGACCTTTCATAAGCATTAAGTTTATCATCCCAGCAACCCCCATTCCCTACTAAGCACCAGTAAGACAGGTTCACATAGGCTAAACCCAGGATTGAGAACCCAAATCATCACCGCTTCTGGCGGGTCTTGTTGAGCACCTCGCAGGTTCCTTGTGCCCAGCCCGTCTCGACGCGTTTTGAACCATCGCCGAAAAATGCGGAAAAGCGGGCAGGATGTGTGAAATCGGATTAATATGGGTTTGTCTCCAAATATATCGATTTATATAGGGTACTTAAAATTCAAAATTCTATGGTCATTGTCATCATATTTGGCATGAAACTACTGCATACAGTTTATAGAGTATATTTACCCCAGTCGGAGACACGTCCACATCCCCATGATGGCATATTTCTGCAATTTTTTTTTGCGTTTCCATCTACAAGGCGCTGGTAGCTCCACGCTATTGGAGCCTCGCGCATCCGCAAAATGAAACCAATTCATGCCGCCGAATGCTGCGAAGGTACAGGAAACAATAGAATATCTTTCTTCGTTGCGCTTTGCGTCGAGACGTCCTGGCCGCATCCAACATCCGACACCATCCAAACACATGCCAACAAATTAGGGCTCCAACGCCAACAGATAATTAATGCGGTTCTTCAAAGATTCAAAACAGGGGTGGTTCCATGCAAGATGACCAAACTTGCGAAAGCATTCGGAAGACTGGGGCGTAACCTATTGTTTTCAATATTTTCTAATGCGATCGCTGCCCCCAGCATGCGTTGTTAGAAAGGCTGCAGCCAGGATCAACCAACACTCGGAGCTTCAAGATTTTCACCATGATTAATTGAAACCAGTAAATGGATACTGTACAGCTGTACAAACACGTACAAGCAATGTAGTGACATGTAGTGATCAAATTTAATGAGTGTTCTTCTCCGACGAAATTCATCATTGGGATCGGCACATTGAAATATCTTCTTTCAGGGTTCCAAATTGATTTCTCCTCGCCCCTGCGTGCTCCGCTGCATCGCCCTCGTCGTGGTGGAATCTTCTCGCGGCGTCACAGCGGAAAATTCACCCACGATTTCGACAGGGTCAACGAAATTAGTGAAGATCTATACGTCAAAAGGTACAAGGAATCAGCAAAGACATGGACCGCTGAGATATATATTCCAGAAACAGAAAACCTTCCCAAACGATGGATGTGCAAGCCAAGATGCTTGTGTTGCTTTCGTGGCGAACGGTGGTCCTGCTATGTTCATAAATGTTCTACTTATGCTACAGTGGCCGGTGATGAACATTGTGATGGTGATAAACACGATGATGATGATGATGATGATGATGATGATGATGATAATGATTTTGATTGATTGATTGATTGATTCATTCATTCATTCATTCATTCATTCATTCATTCTGTCTGAGTGATTGATTCATTGATTCATTGATTGATTGAATTGATTGATTGATATGATTGGTTGATTGATTGGTTGATTGATCGATTGATTGGTTGATTGATTGATTCATTGATTGATTGACTGATTGATTGATTCATTGATTGATTGATTCTGATTGATTGATGGTTGAATGATTGATTCTGATTGATTGATTGATTGACTGATTGATTGATTCATTGATTGGTTGATTGCTTGATCGATTGATTGGTTGATTGCTTGATCGATTGATTGACTGATTGATTGATTCATTGATTGATTGATTCTGATTGATTGATGGTTGATTGATTGATTCTAATTGATTGATGGTTGATTGATTGATTGATTGATTGATTGGTTTGATTCATTGATTGATTGATTGATTGATAATTGATGACTGGTGATTGATGATTGATCATTGGTGATTGGTGATTGATGATTGATAATGATGATGATGGTGGTGATGATGATGATAATGATGATGATGACAGTGATTTTGATGATGATGATGGTGATGATGATGATGATGATGATGGTGATGATGATGATGATGATGATGATGATGATGCTGGTGGTGGTGGTGGTGGTGCTGGTGCTGTTGCTGGTGTTGGGGATTGTGATGCGAAGGAGGATCAGGAGAAGCTGGAGAATTGTGAAAATTAGGAGAAATAAGAGATTTGGGGATGAATACACCTGAGCAAGGAGGATCAGGACAAGGACGAGGATAAGGACAAGGATTAAGATGAGGACAAGGAGAAGGACAAGGAGAAAGATATGGATAAGGACAAGGAAGAGGAGGAATAGTATCATGAAGAATAGGAAGACAATCATGAAGAACAAGAAGAAAAAGAAGACGACGAAGATGAAGATGAAAAAGGAAAAATAGTAATGAAGATAGCAACGAGGATGAGAGATGGGGAAGAAGGGAACGAGGATGAAGACGAGGAAAAGGAGAAAATATGGCAACAGGAGAAACAGCAGAAACAGCAAGAAGAAGGGGAAGAGGAGGAACAACCACAGAAGCAAGACAAGGTTTTTGCATGTTTTGTTCTAATTTTGGTGCTGATGCTTGTTGGTGCTTAGAGTGATCAGATGCTGCTGGTGGGAATGGTTTGACTACAAACATGTTATCGTGTCTAATTTCTTGGAATTGTGTTGAGCGTCGCCACATGTTGCCAGTGCGTCCTCAAAAACCAGCAGTGGGTGTGGCCGCTTGCCATCACCTTTTCAGTACTTGTCAGCACTTGCCTTGCGGGTTTGCTCTAAGTGTGAAGGTTTTGCCTAAGACTGCCTAAGATATGTGCGTGGACGTAGTGGTTGTTGTGCCGTTTGTGCGGCCATGAAATTGGATAATTGGGGACGGTTGTTGAATCCAGCGCAAAGCCAATTTGGTCGTTGCAAGAAAATTTGGAACAGCTGGTGTGGTTGCAACACAAGTTGGTTCAACAGTGGGGGCTGCCCACACACTGCATCCAGAAGATGGGTTAGCTTGGGGTTGAGTCTACGACGGTCTCCTCTACGCATAGTTCTTTCATGCCTTCGCCCCGTGCATCATTTGCCTGCTCGTTTTCTGGATACTCAGTCAGTCCAAAGGATTAAAGCGGAAACACACGGGAAAAGTTGGTCGGGGAATTTTTTTTTGTGCCTTTTTCACGGCCGTTTTAAAAGTTTTTCCATGGCCTTGTCATGTTTTTTTCATTTGAAGGCAGGCCTTCAATTTTTGAACTTATGGGCGGGACCTTGCTCGGGTATTCTAAAGAAATACCATGACAACAAGCATCAAATATTGACAAAATCTCAGCCCCAAAGCCATCAGTAAACCAGGCCATTTGTAAAGGCCTAATTTAGTCAGGACGTGGACCGACAGGAAAAAGATTGGTGTTTTTAAGGCGTGGGTTGCGGAATTTTGTTTTTTATTCTGTCATACTGCTGAGGATGGGAAGGATGAGGCTCGGGTTCGGTGAATTTTAGAGGCAACGACTTCAACACATGTTCAAACATGTTAAACCGAAATAATGACCCCAATTTTGTAAACATGCATCCTGGCTAATAGAGGGGTTTGAAGCACTATGGAGTCTCAACTTTGGCGTCCTCGAACACGGCAGTTTTCAACGTATTGTCCAAACACTACGTATAACGAATGATGGCCAAACATGTTCCTGAGAGTTCTTGAAGAAGCGACCTTGTCGAGGGGCCCAAGATATAAAATTGAATCAGTGTCCCATAAATCCATCCATATCCATGTCCCACCCTGATGGAGCGCCTTCGAATCAAATTTCGCCCCCGGTGTTGGTGTGATACGACCGTGTATTTGAAATCTGTTGGTAGAGTGGTTTTGTGCATTTCGAGGAATCGGCGTAATCCGCAGACAGTGACCGGTGCAGGGGCTTATGGATGCTTGAACTTGAATGTACATGTGTCAGGTCATGAGTGAGTTAAAGCGCTCGTTCCAGTCATGGCAAGTGCGTCAGGCAGAACTCTCCAAGAAGTGGGCGTGATTTTTACGTCGTGCGTTGCTTTATCGTTGGGTTCCCAAAGTGGGTTGTATAGTGGGTTGTTGTCCTCACGTTTCATGCTGCAGGGGTTAGCCTTCTCAAATTCCATGCGCTTGGGCTACAGGAAAACGAACGCAACCTGCATGTGCTATACCTCAAACATTAAGCGTGCTTGTGTTAAGAACGTCTGTGTTGGAAAAACATGAAAAATGTGTAAAGGATTGTAAACATGATTCTGTTGGTGTGAAGGGCTTTTCGCGCGAATGTGTTTTTGCGCGTATCGCTTTGCAATTGTGTAGCCACCCCTGTACTGTTTTCATGAGGGCTTTCACGATCTTGCACGCAGGAACACTGCCCACTCCAATTGAGCTGAAAAAAAACAATACTAAACTATGTATCGGGTGATCCTTGGTCTATAATTCGACGCACCGCAAAACCCAATTCTGGGTTGCAACTGTTTTGAGGGTATTCCATTTAGGTGGGGAACGACATCCTGAACGACATCTCAAACGAGATCCAAGTCATAGGATTGCGAGGAGATCCAAGTCATAGGATTGCAAGGATTTAGGAATGGGAACTACTTGCAGCAGGGCTAGGGTAGAGATGTCTGAGGTAGCGTTGAATTGCGTGCTGCTTCCGCAGCCGCCACAAGAATTGCCAGACCATCCTCTCTGTGGGGCAACAATGGGCAAACGCAGATCGCTGAGAATATTTTATCGCCTTTTTGAAAACGCTCTGAATTCCGACAGCGAACTAAATGTGTCTCTGGGAAATCGGAAACCCCACGTGATCTGAAGGACATCAGCATGTCGTGCCTTCTGTGCCATAAGCAAGAGGAGCGTTTGCAGCTGAAACCCTTTTGGCTTTATTTGGAGCTGGTCACCGCAGTACTTGTACACAAGACCTTGCATCATTTCGATATGGTTTTTCGCAGTTTGCTCCAAAAGATATTCCGCCCCCTAAATTCAATTGACCGGGCTTGCCCTTGGCATGAATTCTTATATGTTCCTATTCCGTTGCTACGGTATACACTTCAAAACCTTGGCCGCAACAGTGTTTTCAACAGCATGCAGCGTTGGAAGTTGGGTTTTTTATGGCCAATATACCTCTGAAATTCCTCCGAATGGTTGAGCTAAATATGGTTAAACAAACTTTGGCATGGACACGTGCCGGGTGTAGAAGTGCAGGCTGCCCACGCCATACTTGGAAGACTAATTTCGAGACATGCGCGCGATACAGACAATTTGCATGGCAGTTGGCGCAGACTTCAACTACAACCTGAACCTTGGCGTACTCGCACGGATGATTTCCAACAACCTAGCACCAACCAGAGGTGACAGCTATTTTTGCTGTATATTATAGAAATTTCCCCGTTCCAATACCTTCTCTAGAATCAGGGATCCTGTGTGTCCATATACTGTAAGGCAATTTTTTATATTCCCTAAATGTGCTACCTGAGCACACTAGAGCTGTCTAACCTGTGTGCGGTGATTTTATTTAGGTCATTGGTGTCCTGATTTTATGAAGGGCACAGGTGTGTTCAGACACACCCTATGTGCCCTGGGGGTTCTGATTCTACAGAGGGCACATGTGTTTTTTTTGATACCCTATGTCACCTCGGGGCTTTGATTCTACAGAGGGTACATGTCTTTTCTATAAACACTTTATAGGCTTTATGTCACCTGGGGGCTTTGATTCTACAGAGAGCACATGTGTTTTCCAAAAACACCCTGTGTCACCTCGGGGGTTTGATTCTACAGAGGGTTAATGTTTTTTTTATAGAATTTGACTTGCCCAGCCACTGCAAGTGTTCAAGGGGTCAAGCCTAAAGACATGAGCACATAATGGCACGTATGAATCACATGATAAACATTTCCATAGGTATCCCCACAGGTATCTAGCTATTTCCATGTCTATTTCCATAGCTATTCACCCCCGCTGGTTCGAAGGCAATTTTGACGCCTGTAAAATCACCACCCCTGGTTCGCAACCAATTTTTAAGCCTATAAAATCACCGCCCCTGGTTCGAAGGCAAGTTTTGGGCCCTATAAAATCACAGCCTCTGGTTCGAAGGCAAATCTCAGCCCTTCTTGGATTGACCCCTATTAAAAAATGGGAGCCTCTGGTACTTACTTAGGGTATCGCAGGGCACCTAGTAAGTTGGGTGGTTGTGAAATTTGGTCCATTTTTCATTTCCATAACATGAGGTGGTTTCGTGAAACTTGTTTCACATTTTGTCTCCGTAAAATGTGGTGGTTTTGTGAAACTTGCTTCAATTTTCATTTCCATAAAATGGGGTGGTTTCGTGACCAGTACGTGTAGTTCGAGCGCTCAAAAGGGGCTACGGTAAGTCGCTAGTGGCTCAAACCCGTTGGTTTTTACCACATACCTGTGCTACGTTACGTGTGAAATACATGTGCGCTTTTTACACCCTCCTGAAAGACAAGGGGCAAAGTACCAGGCGGATCGTCCCGCACCGGTCGAGGCGGATCTACCCGCGCTTGGAATTATTTTTCGGCTGTTAGATTTACATTTTTTCATTTTTTCCCCGTTTTCAACTTAAGACTACTAAAGCAGACGTGCGAAGCACGTGGTGCTGCAAGGACACAATCTCCTGTACATTGCCCAGGCAACACTCACATTACCATACCGCGGGATGATAATCCTGGTCGGGCCTATTTGGGCAGATCGTTTTGCGACTGTTTGACGTAAGTTTTCGCTGCGGGTCATCCCGCTCACGCCCGGCTGCTTTACTGACGGTTTTGCAGACATTTGTTGCTGCTTGACGCGGTAGTGCCAAGAAAATGGCTGATATAGCATTTCGTGTTCTGAGGCCTTTCCTCGTTTTCAAATTTGAGGGAAGGAATCAGCCACACAGCTTTATCTCTTGGGAGGAGTCAACAGAAGTCGTCGGATTCCACGAAAATTCCTTTCATTGAGAAAATTGGTCCGTTGGCTCCAAGGGACTGCGGGGAACCTTCTCGCACCTGGTCCTTGGCCTTCAATGCAGCTCTCCCGGTGTACTACCTCTTGTCTGCACCAAGGGGCCTTGAACACATCACTGTCCAAAGTGGCGGTTCTGGAGACATTGGCAGGGGTTTGGAGCGTGGAAAGCTATGCGCATCATCGGCCCTTTTATGCTCTAGACATTTTAGTTCCGCTACCATGCGAAGCGGAACTTCACACAGCAGCGTGTATTTAGTTTTTTTACGTATAGTTCGAGCGCTCCAAAGGGGCTACGGTAAGTCGCTAATGGTTCAAACCCTTTGGTCCTTACCGCATACCTGTGCTACGCGTGAAACACATGTGCGGTTTTCACACAGACCGAGCTCAAGCAGGCAAAGGGCAAGCAAGTTCCTGAGCCACGGACGTTGATGCTCGCGATGGCTTTTTGCCACTCGAAGGAAAATTCTGGACTTCTTGCCGCGCGCGCGAGGGTTTTGGCATCAGCGATGGAGGTTGGTTATCAGGCGGGTTTCGGGCCGTAAACCTTCATTTTTTTTAGCATTAGGATCTATGCACGCAATGTTGCGTCATTTTGCCATGCGAGGTGAAATTTGCAGACAAAAATCGGCAATTTTCAAATACCACACCATTGTTGGCCGACCAAATGCTGGTGACATGTTGCCAGATGATTCGCTTGCCGCCGGGATGTGAAGTGCCTGCCCATGACACTGTCATTGACCTGCTGCATCAGGGCCTGTCTGTGGCACACATTTTTTACACTCGGAAAGCCACCAAGTACACATTTCGTTATTTTAAATATGCCTTGCATGGTGTGATTCTGGGGTGAAATATGTGGATTCGCGGGTGATGAGTGGAGCATGAAAGGGGTTCAGCACATGCTTGCTGCAACCTTGTTTTCAGATGTATCTTTGCAAAAACGCTATGGCCAAAGAATCCTGGGGAATTTTTAAGCGTTAATGAAGCACATAAAAGGAAGTTAGTGTTCAGGCAGTGCCCGCTCCCAACTGCAAAGCCTTTCCTGTTCACCGGCATGTAGCAGCCAGCCCAGGCTTCCGTGCGCTGCTAAATGCTTTTGGTGACGTTCGGGGAAGGCCCCCCGATTGCCACATGCTGCATTGGAGACGGCCCCCACCCCGCACTGTTTCCCGGGATATGAATGTGTTAGCCAGTTTGCGAGCTCCAGGACACACCACGCGCAAATTTCAAGAACATGAAATCCGCAAGTGGGCTACCTGCTTCGGTTCTCGGCCCTATGACGAAAGGTACGTCGCCAGACTTTTGCTTGCCCCAGCGCCACATGTGCAAATGATGGTGATCTACCCAACCTTCAAATATCAGCTGATGATTCTGGCCGGTTGAAGGTTGGGAACTCAAACCTTGTCAACGTTTTCGGTGGGTTCTAAAATGTGATAGAAAAATAATGACGATTCAGCAAAAACCTGCAAAAATTTGTTTGTCCAACCACTGTCTTCCCACAATTATGGTTGGTGGATGAGATGGGGATCCGTTAGAAACAAGAGGGGAGCGGTCCTTGATGATTTTTTGAACATGGGTTTGCTAATGGAACGTTCACCATTCAAAACTGTAGAATCTGAGGTGAATGTTGTTGCCAGCTCATTTTTGCTTCCGAGCGTTCAGCCTGTACCTACACGGCTGGTAGAATCATGGGTAGGAAATGGCCAGCCAGCAGTTTTTGGTTGCCTGGGTCACTACCAACTGCCGACCTCCGGGGTTCAAGGAGTACAACAGTGTGATGCGGTTTGCGCAAAGGCGGTCCAACAAACAAAGTCTGTGGGATTCCATTTTGGAACCCGCTGGACTACCGGAATCCCCTGCGTCCTAGATAGACCGTCACACGTTCCTACCAACAGAACGTCTTGACGAGGCGTTTTGAATGACAATGCTTGTTTTATAACAACATTTGAAATCAAACACACTAATTTCTCAAGAGTTTGAGGCTCACAATTCCACCGCGGGAAGTGCACAAGCAGGCGTTTGAATACGCAGATTGTATTTGCCGCTGGCCAAGGAATCTCTTGCGTGAAGATCCCACGGCACACGAAGTGGCACGAGAGCTTCTGGATGATCCTCAAACTTGTAGGGCGGCTGCTCTTTGGCAAAGCTCCCGACAAGATCGACAGAAGGAGCAACCCGTGCCCACGAAGTCTTTGTGGGGCGCGGCGTGTGATGAGTCGTATGTGCTGGGGGCGCAGCTCGAACTTCAGTGATATCAGCGATTCCCGCGTGAAAGAATTGCCCCAAGTTTTTTTTAATCAATTTTAGTTTTTGGTTGGACTTAATTAAATAGCAAAATTTAGTTCACTAATTAGCCTAGTAAATTTTCAACTGACTAAGCTAAATTTTCCTGAAGTTAGGAAAATGCATGCATTTTTTTTAGAATGCATATTTTTTGCATTTTTTTTGCTTTGTTATGTTGGTGCTAGGTTTTTTCTGATTTTGTTGATTGACACAAAACACCAAAAAACATAGCAAATCATTTCTGAAATGTAATTGAGGCTTGAAAATGTGCAAGTAAATCTAATCACAAGTAATGGGAATGCTGCCATTTGCTTTTCCATATATCCGAGGAAGGTGCACAACTAAATTCAATAGAAGCAAAACGACACATGTACCAAGTAACTATATGTGAGAGAGTATGGTTTGACACCAGTAATTATGACACTTCAGTGCTTTTGGCTCTTTAGGATATTCAAGTAAACATATTTCAAACAACGTAAAAGCTGCAATTGTTTGAGGGACATTCTTGAAACAATGAATGATAAACAAATAGTTGATGCAAATGTTTTCCATGAGTATTCAAATAAGATCAAGTGATCTCAAGAAACTTCAGGTAAGATACCTTATGAAATGTTCCTCATTGTTGCCCGTGGGCAGTGAAATGGATTTGAACCCAATACCAGTAGTTCCCCCACGAGGCGGGGCGGAAGTTGCCTTAGGGATATTCTATAAGAACTATTTCATATATAGAACTTGCTTGCGCCGTGCGCCAGCCAAGCCAGTGTGTGCGTGTTGTGCAAGACTGGTGCGCTGTTGAAAAGGGGTCAAAGATGAAAGTCCGCACTTCACACTCCACACTTCACACTTCACACTCCACACTTCACACTTCACACTTCACACTCAGATCTTCACACTTCACACTTCACACTGTGATCTGTCACACTCCACGCTCCTGACTTCACACTGCACACTCCACACTTCACGCAGCGCTCTTCACGCTCCACACTTCACACTTCACACTTCACGCTGCACTCTTCACACTGAGATCCTCACACTTCACACTGCGCACTTCACACTTCACACTGTGATCTTCACACTCACATTCCCGACTTCACACTTCACACTGCACACTTCACATTTCACGCTGCACTCTTCACACTCCACACCACACTTCACACTGCACTCTTCACACTTCACACTTCACACTTCATGCTGCACTCTTCACGCTCCACACATCACATTTCGCACTGCGCACTTCACATTCCACACTTTCCACTTCACACTCCCCACTTCACACTCCCCACTTCACACTTCACACTTCACGCTGCACTCTTCACACTCCACACTCCACACTTGACACTGCACACTGCACATTCCACACTTCACACTTCACACTGCGCCACTTCATACTGTGATCTTCACACTTCACACTGCACACTTCACACTCCACGCTTCGCACTTCACACACCACACTCCCCACTTCACACTCCACACTCCCGACTTCACACTTCACACTTCACACTCCACACTTCACACTGCACTCTTCACACTCCACACTTCACACTGCACACTTCACATTCCACACTTCACACTTCACACTCCACACTTCATCTCATCGCATCTCTTCTCATTCGAAGCTTTCACAAAGTACTTCCCAGTACTACTTTGTACTACAAAGCTTGCACAAAGCACTTCCCAGTACTAGTTTGTACGACAAGGCTTGCACAGTGCACTTCCCAGTTTTAATTCGTACTACAAAGCTTGCACAACGTACTGCAAGCACTTCCCAGTACTACTTCGTACTGCAAAGCTTGCACAAAGCATTTCCCAGTACCACTTGGTACTACAAAGCTTGCACGAAGCACTTCCCAGTACTACTTCGTGCTACAGAGTTTGCAGAAAGCACTTCCCAGTACTACTTCGTACTACAAGGCTTGCACAAAGCACTTCCCAGTACTACTTCGCACTACAAACCTTGCAAAATGCACTTCCCAGTACTACTGTGTACTACAAAGCTTGCACAAAGCACTTCCCACTGCTACGTGGTACTACAAGGTTTGCACAAGGCACTTCCAAGTACTACTTTGTACTACAAAGCTTTTACGCAGAGAAATTTTTACACAGACCACTTTTTATACACAGCAAGCTTTTACACACAGAAGCTTTTACACAGCAAGCTTTTACACAGAGAAACTTTTACACAGAGGAGCTTTTACACACAGAAGCTTTTTACACACAGCAAGCCTTTACACAGAGAAACTTTTACACAGAGAAACTTTTACACACAGAAGCTTTTACACACAGCAAACTTTTACACGGAGAAACTTTTACACACCGCAAACTTTTACACAGAAGAAACTTTGACACAGAGAAACTTTTTGTAAAAGCCCGATCCATACCCTGAACCCACAGGCCGATCCATACCCGCGATCCATACCAACACGCAGGTGATCCAGACCGATCCATACGTCTGGATCACCGCGGGCCGATCCATACCCGAATTTTGACGCACACCCCTTTTGAAAAATGCATGTAGTTTGGGCCAAAGTACATGCATTTTTTGTATATTTTGAAAAAAACGCATGCATTTTTCAAAGTGCAGATAACGTGCATATCAAATGAATATAAGGTGATCATAAAATGCATATCAATTCCATTTAGAATTCACCCAAAGAAGTAAATTGTTTGGTTGTTTTCTTTTTTCGATTCTTGTACAAAAGTAGATTTGTTAGATAGGCTTTGCAGCTTATTGCAAATGTAAGCATGTGGAACTATGGCTGGCGCACCTGATAAAATAGAATCGCTTGTGTGCACATTTATATATAATTCACATGAGCCACATGTAACCTCAGGGAACTACAGGTATTGAAAGATAATGTCAACTACTCCCAAATGCTAAAGTCGTTGCGTGTTCAATGTTTTGGTTTTGTGCCTTGCTGTTTTGCATTTTGGAGAAGTCGTTGCGAAATCGGTGTCTCTTGCAGTCTGATCTTTTAGAATAGGTGAAAAAATTCAAATTAATCTGATTAGATCTTGCTATTAGGTGGTGTTTGGGGGTAAGTTTAAACCTGCCTTTCTAGAAAGTTCCTGCTGCAACATGTTTTCTCTGCAGCTGTTTTTCCTATCTCCCCGCTTGGCTGTTGTGTGTTGCCATGGCTTTGCGGACTCCGACGAAGCGCAAGTGCGAGGGTTCTCTTCTTTCTTTTGAAAAAGCTTCATGACATGCACTTACTTGTGTCTACCACAGCATGTTCTCTGCCTTTGTCTCTCCTTTTTCAGCCCATTCGCTGTCGCTTCTGCTGCTGCAGTGCTCAAGGGCTGCTACACGGCATCTAGCTGCCACCGGCATGCCAAACGTTGCCCGGTTGCTGCCGGTTGCTGCTAGATGGCTGCCAACTGCTGCTAGGCTGCTTCCCAACTGCCGCTCCACTGCTACTCCAGTCCTGCTAATCTGCTGCTAGATTGCGGCTAGAACATTAGGCTTCTTCTGAACTTCCGCTCCATTGCTGCTCCTTGCTAGGCTGCTTCTGAACTGCCGCTCCATTGCTACTCCAGTCCTGCTAATCTTGCTGCTAGATTGCTGCTAGAAGTAGGCTTCTTCTGAACTGCCGCTCCATTGCTGCTCCTTGCTAGGCTGCTTCTAAACTGCCGCTGCTGCTCCAGTGCACTGCTGGACTAGATTGCTGCTACACTGCTTCCCAACTGCCAGGGGGTGCCTTTGGTCAGCTTTGGACCTCGTTTGGACCTCGTTTGAACCTCGTTTGGGGCATCCCCCAAAGCCGGTCTTGCATTCCAGCAATCCCCGCAACCACCAGCACAGGCTTCTGCTGCTTCTGCTGCTCGCTTGTTTCTCCTTTCCGTGGCCTGCTTTGCTTGCTTGCCCGCTTGCTTCCTTGATGGCCTGCTGCCTTCCCCTGCCTGCCTTGCATCCTGCCCTTGCCTGTGTGCCTGCCGAGGCGTGTTTGCTTGCCTGCTTGCTTGTTTGCTTGCTTGCCGGTNGCTACTGTTGTTTCCTGGATTGCTGCTACCGGTTCGCTGGTTTGCGAGTTCGCTCTTTTGTTGCTGCTCGTTGGCGGCTATGTTGCTGTTTCATTGCCCTGCTGTTGTATTTGTGTGTAATATTGGTGATAGTTGGTAGTGCTGCTATTCTCCTGATTGCTTCCTTGTTTCTTTGCTTGACTAGCTTGCCTGGCTGCTGCCTGCCTGCTTGCCCGCCTGCTTGCCTGAATGGAGCCCTCCTTGGATCCTGACTTGGTTGTGTGCTTGCCTGACTGACTGTCCACTTCCCATGCTTGCTTGCTTGCTTGTTTGCTTGCTTGCTTGCTTGCCTGCTTGTTTGCTTGCTTGCTTGCTTGCCTGCTTGCCTGCTTGCCTGCTTGCCTGCCTGCCTGCTTGCTTGCTTGGCTGTCCACCTCTTTGCGTCTTGACCTACCTATGTGCTTGCCTGGCGTGTGTATATGTGACACTGTATATGATGTGTGTGTGTGTGATTGTGTTTGTGCGTGCCTGCCTGCTTGTCTGCCTACTTGTTTGCTTGCTGATCCATTTGATTCACGGTGTCCCAATACAAAATGCCTCTTCCAGAGCGCTTGCTTGCTTTTTTGATGTTTTGGTCAAAACGCAGTGTCCCTTGCGAAAAGACAATTTGCAATGACTTTGCGGTGACTTAGTGGTGGCGCGGTGTCCCGTGGTGAAGTTTTGCCCCGGACCTTACTGCAAGTCGCTTCCAGCTGCACATCTGTTTCAATTATTCCCCAAAAACAACAAGTAGGTACAAGTAGCCTCAAGCAACTATATCAAGTCAAGTCATCCTTGGTAGCTACAATAAATCAGAAGTAAAATGCAAGCAACCACAGCGTCTCAAACAATGCCAAGTAACTACAACCAGTCACAAGTACAACACATACAACTACAGCTAGTCTCAAGTAATCTCAAGAAACTACAACTCACTTCAAGTAATTTCAAGTAACTACAACTCATCTCAAGTAAATTCATGTAGCTACAGCGAGTTCCAAAACATATCAAACACAAACATATCTCAAAAAAACATTGATGGAGGCATCTTCAAGTAAACATATCTCCAATAATTTCAACTAAAAACATTCAATGCACGCATTGCTTCTCAGCAAAAACTATTAAGAAATAGAATCCCAAACCTCAATGTTTTAAAGAAAAAATGATTTTCAATCTGCCAAAATCTTATTAAAATGAATTTAATTAAGAATACTACTAAATCAATTTACTAATTTCATATACTTTACTATTTACAAAAAAAAAAACGTAAATTTCGGCCAGTAAACCACGAAATTTACGCAAGTTTCGTGGCTATTAAATGTAATGGACAAAGAGACTTCGGGTGACACGCTGATGCCGATGTCGTTCGCTCCAAAAAAAAATTATCTTGTAACGGCTTGTCACCTGTGAGCCATGCCATTTTGTGAACGCCTATTTTCAGGTCATTGTGGGTGGCGGATCATGTTGCCAAAAACAAAGTGGCCAACATGGTCTATAAAATGACGTCGGGCTAGTCATGTCATAACACGGCTTGGAACCCTTTCCACGCAAAGCATGGCATGTTATTGAAATCTTCATCCTGCCCACGAACAATGCTGTTTTACCCTGATTTTGTTTGCTTTCAAGCAGTGAGCTTTGAAAGACCGGCAGGAGGCCACAGAGGCTTATCAACCAAAAAAGGCGGGATGAAAGATTTTCCGAAAATGCCTCGGCATTATGTAGGATGGATGATACATGGCGTGATCCAACAATTTTTTTTAAAACCTTTGCGCCCGTTCGAGTTGGAAACTGCGGTCCGTGAAGGACATTGCACAAAAAACGTCAAGAGTTTGACTGCCAACGTAAAAAGATTAAAAATTGCATAGCGCTTTCACGCAACAAGGCACGTGAGGAGATTTTGCGGCGGCCAACCAAGTCTCATATGCAGGAAATGGAATTTGTGTGCAACAATTCCCGTATAAATACTCCTGTGGCACAGTTTTTGTGAAAAACCAACACCAAATATTCGTATAAAAATTCTGATGTTGGTGTGGTTGAGGTGTACTGGAGTCGATATAAATCGATGATTATTTTTCAATGGATGTAAATGATGTAAGGGATTTTCGTTGTGCAGGTCAAATTGGTGAAGGTAATTTTGATGTAGATTGCGTACATGATGAGTGTGATGTAATGCGTACATGAAGCTGATTTCAAAGCTGCGGTGGATGTTGGTGATGTACATGATGTATTTGATGTAGATGATGCTGATGTAGATGATGGAAATGGAAAAATTGATGTAGCTGCAATTGATGATTGAAGTTGGTGACGGGAGTTGATGTCAATGATGTTAATTGTATGCATCATGTATGAACTAGGGCACTGGCCTCTTGAAAAAACCTTTCTGGGGCACCCTGACGTAGTGGCCAGCGGGTTTGTCACGAACTATGTTGTAAGTGACGTTGGAAAACACGTTTGAAATAAAATTGTTCCAGTCGTGAGAGAAATTTAGCGCTAAAATATTATATATACAAGTATATTTTATAGATACATGGTTTTTTATGGTACATGTGCGTAATTTAGTAGGTGCAAATTGAAGATCGAAGTGGGTTGAATATGCAAAATGTGGTCAAATACATAGGTTTCTGCTTCAGCGCACTGGACTTTATGCCCCAGTACTGGTTACTGGGACACCACTTTCCAGTAGAATTCCCGTGCACCGAAGCAGCCGAAGCAGGAGAACGGGTAATCTAGACACTAAACAATCGCTACTTGCATATCAAAACCGTAATCTGTTGATATGTGGGAAATATTGCAAAATTTAGGGGTTTGTGCTTCAGTGCATTCAATACTGGAACACCATTTTCCAGTAGAAATCCAGTGCACTGAAGCAGCCGAAGCAAGAGAACAGGTAATCCAGACACTAAGAAATCGCTACTTGCAAATCAAGAACCTACACAGTTGATATTTGCAAAATGTGATATAATACATAGGTGTCTGCTTCAGCGCACTAGAATTTATGCCTTGGTACCGGTTAGTGGGACACCACCTTCCAGTAGAAATCCAGTGCACTGAAGCAGCCGATGCAGGAGAACGGGCAATCTAGACACCAAGCAATCGCTACTTGCATATCAAGACCTTAAATTGTTAATATGTGGGAAATGTGACAAAATACATGGGTTTTTGCTTCAGCGCAGTAGACTTTTTGCCCCAGTACTGGGACACCACTTTCCAGTAGAAATCCAGTGCACCGAAGCATCCGAAGCAGGGATGCAATTTCTTCAAAAATCTTGAAACATTTGTATCAATAATTATGCATGATATGTATGTATGAAAGTGTCTACGGTTATTGCCTGCCTGTATTATTGCAGGACCCTGTGTAAAATTGGAACTATGTGTTTGCATTGTTCTTTGATCTGTAGCTCAAAGCTGAGTTACATACATGTAAGAACATGTCGAAGTATGAACAGCTAAACAAAAAAAACAGCAGTTGCTACCCCAAGTTTGTACCTTTGAATGGTGATAAACGTTTTGAAATGTCCAGTTTTGCATTCATTTTGTTTTTTAAAAAAATATTTTCAACGCATTCCATGAGGTTAAATGCTACCGAATTCAACGTGATCCAGCAAATGAAGTTCCCGAAGAGATCTTGTTTTACAATCGAAAATGTGACTGTACATAGGAAACTTGGCAAATAAACTTTTATACTTTTTGTCAGGTGCAAATTGACTTCCGTCCACTTGAAAACAAGTTCTATCCACAGAGTAAGCGCCAAAGTTCATTCCAAACATGCCGAAGCCTGGGGTTACCCTTGCTAACCTTCTTCTGTTGGGCCAATACGTTGATTTTATGTCAGAATCGTGGCATATCCCTGGAAAAAAACGTATTCTTGCGCTCAGTTCAATAGCATTTTTTTCCTCAAGAATGCGATTTTTTTTTGCGATGTGGCCGTTTGAGCTACCAGCCTTTTCCTTGTGATGTGCTGGAGGTTGGCTCTGGTGACTCTGTTGCTTTCAAGAGTTGCAGCAACAAGTGCGCATCTGCAGGTGGAGACGCAGATTCACCAAGTTTGTTTCCAAGCCAGGGTGCCAAGTACACTCTCCTTTGCTGCTTTCTTGCGCTTCCCACACATGTGCCCAAACCGGGTTGCAAAATGGCCCAGCACGGTTTGGAACGGTTCCGGGCAGGGTTTTGGCATTTTCACGCGGTAGACAATTTTGAAATGGCGCCGGTAACGCCTGGGCAAAACAAGCAGCAGAAAGTTTATGCAAAAACAAAAAAGAGTCTGAGACGGGGGCCTTGCACCTGATATGGAAACGTCAGATGCAAACCGTGCAGGCGTATCGGGGTTTGATTTTGGGTCTGTCTCTGCGATTGGTTTCTGCTGCTTCACTTGGCAACAGTATATGGTTCACCTCACGGGTGCTGATTTGATGGCTGGTTGAATAAAGTTAGAAAATGTAGGACGTAATCAGTGATCTCTTTGGAAAATGAACCTGCAGAATAGCCAATAAGAATTCCCCGATGCACAGTCGCATCTGTATATAAGCGTGTGTATGCATAGACAAATGTAAACATGCATACATAAACGTAGCTAGATTCGTGTGCTTGTCTATATTTCTAACTTGTTGAACATATGAAATGACCCACGCATACTCTTGGTAATACAGGAAGTTGACATAATTTGAGGGTGGAGATGGCTACTGCGAGAAGCCGAAGCACCATTGACCAGAAACGTGGATTGCAACGAAAAAATGTAATGACCAGAACATGCGGAAATATTTTTTTTTTACCCCGTGAGAAAAGAGACACGAACAACAACAACAAAAACGATTCACCTGACGTGTTCTGACATCTATTTTGATGTGTTTTGCCGGATTTTCCGATGCAATTCCTGCATTTCTTCCGTTATTGTCATGGTTTTCAGATTGTCCAACATCTACAGTTGCATCTTTCAAAGGCGGCGACAAACAGTTGGTGAGTGACACATACATATTGTCCCAGATTCTTTATAAAATTTAGATGTTTCGTTTGGTTAAATATCTGATATTTCAGTATTTGACGGCATGCTTCCGTACGTCAACATGACCAAACACTTTGATAAAGATACGCTCTACACGATTTAATTTTTTTTCGGTTCCTTGGCCTGGCTCTCACGAAGTACATTTCCAGCGCCATGACATTAGCCAGCGACACTTTCAGGGGCAAAATCAAATAAATACAAAAATACTACGGACATCCACTAACCCTAGCATACTTGCATCACACTTCATATTGATTGTTCGAACCAGTGCTTCCGATCGAAACCATGCCTGGGTGTTACTTAAAATATTAATGTTCCGGTGATTTTACGGAAACACACGTTGGTATCCAAAAACAGTGGCATCAACAATGTAAATCCAAAATTTCGTCAAGAACCCAACTTTCACCTAGAAACGCGCATGAATAATTCAAGTCCTGACTCGTCCACTTCACAGCAATGGCTCTGCCGGACGAAGTCTTCAAGCAAAGGCACCGGGGCATGCGGGTTTGTGGTGTGAAACAGCTGGCCACATCAGCGGCCAATGTCCAGCCAGAGACATTGCAACCAGTGGAAACAAAAATGTCAGCAATCAAATTTGCTGAAGAACCAATCAAGTACATAGAATTTATTGCAGAAAATGCCTGGATTGTTTTTTTTCCAATGGTACTATTTTTGATGAGCAATAGTTGGATCCATTCTTGCACTGTTTCATCGATTCATTAATTAGTTAAATTTGTTCATGTTATTGTTGGTGGTGAATGTTGATGGGTGTTGTTGGGTGTTGTTGGCATTTTACTTGTTCCCTTGGATTTTGTCCAGCAGCATTGTATAGGAAAATCGATGGTGACAGACATGGTGCAGCGATGTTTTTTTCCTTGATGGCGCAACGCGTGTCCATGTGAGGCTTTACGAACTGGCGAAGGAAAACGAAACTAACCCTGCAGAGGCGAGGGGCATGTTTCGATTTCGGCGATTTTCCCACGTTTGGGGATTCCAGTTCGGAATGCGTGATTCATCCTTTGCTACGTCCTTTGCGCATCCACATAGAGGATGATGAATATCAGACATAAAGGGCGGGTTGCACGATGCAAACACATAGAATCGAAATTATTTACTCGTTCGCAACATGTGTGTAAGTTTCTTGCTTCAGAAGGCCAGGGCCTACATTGTCTACATGTGCCTACAATGTGGTAATGGGTGCCGCTATAACATTTTGTTGAAAAAAAAAAACACGCAGTTTTGGGGTGCCTTTCCAGGTCATTTTAGTGGCACAACCATGGAAAATGATAAATCAACATGGGGCTGGGACCGTACCAGTTGTTTAACATATCTATACACATCATAGGTTTCAGATAAACATCAGTTTGCTGGACTTTTCGTTTTATTTCAACGCCTGAACTGGGACATGTGTGCCATATCATGTTTGCAAGTATGTTGGGGCCTACGAAGAGTTTTAATGATTCATGAATTTGTTTCATTTCATAATGTTTTTTCCGGCCAGGTAAAGGTTGACGATATAAAAAGGGCGGTTGGGAGTACCAGTATTGACCCCCAGTTCAGTGGATATATCGAATCCTCATTGCATTGTGTAAAATATAAACCGGCACTTGTCCATCAACCACCATTTCTGGATGAAATTGTTCTTGCGGCCTCTCTGTTTTGCCAAGAAAGAGACCAGGCTGAGAAAGTGGAACCCGTCACCAGCGGCGATGCGGCGCTTGAGGCTTGCAAAACTGGCTGATGGGTGAAAATTTCACACATTTCAGCACTGGACCCCTAGATCCTGTCACAATGTCATGAGGCATGAATCAGGAGTAAATCGAGATATGAGATGCAAAAGCGAGGTAGAGGATCATCATGTACAATCCATTAGTCCATCCATGGGTTGGTTGAAGTTTCTTGTGTTTCGAAAATTCCAGCAGCGACGGGGAAACAGCCCAGGGCATGCTGAACGACCTGCTGGCCGCCTTGCGGAAAGAACAGCCAAAAGATCCACTCACGGAAGAGCAGGCGATGGTGGATCACTGGTCATGGTTGGCGGTTTACCCCGAGAGTACGCGGTTTAATGCGCTTTGTATCTTTAGTCCAGTATGGTGACGTAAGTAGAAAGTAGGTGTCAGTTTTACCTGTAGCTGAAACACAACAAAAATCCACTTGAAATATTTGTGATTTTGGGGGGTGAATAACCATGTAATTATTGTCATTTTCCACATTTTTTCTGATTGTTTTGAGATATTATATCATTTGTTATGATTGTTGGGAACCGTAGCAGTGTCCCTGCCGCAGGTGACCAAGACCAACGAAGCTGCAGAGGCCCCGCCGGCCCCGCCGGCACCGGGCCCAAGGGATGTTCATAGATATGTTGATGGCTGATACATTGTATGAAGAGTTGGCACATGGTGATACAATATGATATTTACATACATATTTTGTTCATCCTGACAAACTGGTTAATTTATCAAAGCTAATGGTGGTACACAATATGACATTCTAGCTTCTTGTGATGTCCAGTTCTTTTGGGGGGGAAGGGGTTAGGTTGGACAGACCACGAATCACCAACAATTTGGTCCTAAGGCTGCAGCTGGGGCTTTGGTTTGCTGGCAAAACCTTTTGATCAACAAGCAGTTCTTCATCAAACATAAACCTCCGTCAAAACCACAGTCCAAAAAGACATCATGATAACAGTATCATCATGTCATCGAGAATAGGAGCCAATGAAATGGAATAACAATAATGTTACAAACTTTGGAACAGATCATAGCAGCACTCTATTAGTACCTTCAAAACGTATGAATAATCATGATATCAATAACAATGGTGATGATCATCATAGGAACAATAGCCATAAAAAAATACCATGTGACCGACTTGTTTAAACATAGACCTGGTCATGTCCAAATTAACCACCAAGTATTAGTTTTGGGTTTTGGACGGGGCTATTCCATGCCCGGTGACGAGGCTGCTGTGAAAAGCAAGGTGGTTGTTGAGAGTGCCTTGGCGATGTAAGGTGTCAAGTGACGACTTGGAGGGTTATCTCATGGAACGTAAATTGTTTTGTCTTTACCCTGTTGAAGACGTTAAAATGTTGAAGACCCAGAGCATCCCATGCTCATTTGGGTTGGCCGACTTTTGTTGCATGATTTCCTAGTACCTGGGGGGGCACATGATTGGCAAAGAACATGTTCCATGGCAAAAAAATGTTTCAAGTGGCATTGATTTGATTTGTTGTTTGCATATGCATATATAGGAGGTTGTGGGTACCGTATGTACCGTTCAATCCACTGGTTGGTCATCATCTTCCTTTTTATTTCATGGCCATACATGATGGTCCATCCCACGTTTTCAGACACACACGCACATGCACAACTATCAAGTTGTTGGTCATATACTGCCATATAATATATATATATATAGTAATTTGCAATTACTGTAAAATATATGTGTGCGTGTGGGCCCTTTGTAAATCCAATTAATATCCCATTAATATCCAGCATTTGTTGGTTACACCACCTTTGATCCCTTGTTTTCCACTAAGAGTTGCTCCAAGCAACCGGTCACGCTGCCAGGCCAAGGCTATGCCACGGATACAAGCAAGGCCGAGGCTCCTTGATCCAACGGATGATTCAAGAAAAGGAGGAATCAATGGGAATCATCCCCAACACATGTTGATTTCAGGTTGATAGATAAAAATTAATGATTTATGGGATGATTTAATGGGAATCAATTGGGTATCATCCCCAAATAATGATTGATCTCCCCAATCCAACGGATGATTTCAGGTTGATTTGTTGAAAACAAAAACCATCATGGATCCAAGAATCAATGGTGATGACCTTCTTGATTCCGAGTCATGAGTTTTTTGATTGTTTTTTGTTAATTGGAATAATTGGAAGCTTCGATTTTCACATGGTGTGACCCACTTAAAGATGATAGGCTGATGCGCCGGGACCTTCCGCCGGCGTGGCTGCCCAGTGGCCTGGAGATACCACTGGATCCAGGGAATTGGGAAGGTCTGAATATCGGAAACCCTTTTAGAATACGAAACACGAACAGAAACCAAAGATTCAAGTAGAGAAATAGCCGTTGAACCGTTTTTGGGTGGCAGTGGCAGTATGGAGGGAAGTTGTTTTTTTCTTGCTTGCTAGCATGATGATCACATTTGTGCGCAATGGCATTGTCCAATGGAACCGTGGGAGTTGCGTGGTTTTCAGGTCTGCTGGCAGCACTGCGCATGGCTGGCGACATGATGAAAGGCACTGATGGGAGCTGGGTCCACATTGTTGGGCAGATCATAGCGACATCACCCCGCACACACATGATGCTTAGTTCGTGTAATTTGCCTCTGTATGGGGGATGGGTCCATACCTTTTTGGACCATCGGAATGGTGGGATGAATGTTTTCATTGTTTAAAAGAAGTTCTTATCCACAGCTTGATGTTTTGCGTTGCGTGCACCCCTGGGAAAATCTTGCGATTCCCAACCACCAGCCATACAGTACTCAGTTGTGAGTCTATGACGGTATCTTTGTTTTGTGAGCAATGGGTCTTCACGGGCCCCCCAAAAAAAAACAAGGGGCTTGTCACAAAAGGCCATGGGGGTTCAACATGGCCTGTGCCCTGCATGGTTTCCCATCCCGTTCTCCAGGAGATGCTGAGCAGACCGCACAAAAGTAGGGCTGCTGGAGGCCCTGGGAAAAAAATTGGGTCATAAAGATCTGAGCTGGTTCCATGTTAAGTCAACTGACATTGATGGAGGTCTTGACTCAACCAACATGGAGAATGAAGAACAAAGAAGGGTGGTGGCTGGTCGGTCGGGGTGAGAGTTGAAAGAAAAACTATTGAACCCACTGCTTTTGGCCAGCTTTACATTGTGCTGTCCGTTGTCATAGTTTTTTCATGCCCAAAAGCATCGTTTGCGACCCTGCATCAAGTTGGTTTCCATGTCAAACGTTGGGACCGATATCGGCGTGGTTCGACGCCCGCTGGCCACAGGCACGAGACGAATTCAGAGTTGAGATGCGAATGTGGAAAATGCCCTGGGGCTAGCCAAGTGGGGACGTAATGACCAGATTTTCTGGGGGGATGAACGTCTATTTATCGGATATTTGGGGTGAACAGAAAAGGTGCCCGAGTTTTGATCCACCGCCAAGTGGAGGAACCGTTGCTTTTTGCAACGAAGGGTTCTTGCACATACGACGAGCGACCTTTGGGGGTTGTATGTGTAAGGAGAGAGTTGACTGGTACCAACTTACATGGCTGAGTGGTGGTGTTCAAAGCTGTGCCAACCCGTCTGCACCCAACTGGCTGTAAATGCCTGTGCCTTTCACATCCTTTTGCCGCTAGCCATGAACTTTGGTGGGAACCTATAACTCAGCCCCTTGGAGACCGGAGGTCGCGCTCCAAAATGAGTTGGGCAATAAGGGAGACCAGAAGCTCAGCCATCCTCAACCCTTCCTCTGTGGTTTGTTGCAGCGAGGACGATAATATGGTAATGAAATGTAACGAGATGTCCTGAGTTAATCCCTATGGAGCCATTGTTGAAGTTTGAGGGGATGAAAATCCATGTGCCAGAATTGTTGCCGCGGCAGGCCCCAAGCCCGTGTAGAAATAGGACTCGGAGACACAAACTGACACCATGTGGGCCGATCTACAGAACCTTAGGGCCTTCTATAGGATGCCATTGTGAAAAACTATTGTCATGATCGTCACACTTGGTAGATATTTCCATAGCTCTTTTCCACCGCTAAATCAACCGCATCGAGCCTCACCAGTAATGAATTTAAGTGACTGCAGTTGACATCAAAACCTTCGCCGTCATGGCGGAAGACAAGAAGAAACGGGCGTGCAAGGTGTGATGATGGGATCAAGGGAGAAATCCATGGGAGCTGCTGGGGTTGGTTTGTGTTCCACCTTGGGCGCCAAGTTTCGAGCATTGTGGTTTGCATCCAATTTCTTCGTGGTATATAATGATTGCATATCATGAACATGTTGGTATATTTCCGTGATAAGATGTGATAAGACTAAGACTAAGATAACATTATATGATACATATAAGTCGTAAATTTAAGTGTGTCCGTTGCCCTGTATTGGGTCTTCAACTCTCAGGTTTTGCATGCTTATATCCCCGGCTGTTCGGTTTCAATCCGCTTCCGACCAGAATTCCACACGTTCCATCTATAAGTGTTCCCTCCGAAACCTATTGTTGTTCAAACCCTCACCTTACTTTCAGTCTCCTCGTTTAACTGGTTCAATCCCAGCTTCTTGGTGTAATTGTTGGCTTTATTTCCGCAGACTTTTCCGTGAATTGCCAGATGTATCCATGGGATTTGTACCATCGGCTTCTACTGCCAACTGGAATGTTGCAAGGGCCTTTACTGTATTGCTTGAAATCTGATTTGCCGCCTACCGTTTCAACCCCAACCCTGGGTGATGTCCATATCTCTCAAGGATTTTCCCGGCATTTCTGCGTGTTTCTGCCAGCTTTGCCGCGGCGAAGCTCCGCGCAGGCTGCCAAGTCGCGCTTCAAACGGGGCGACGTGAGCGGCGACGGGCGCCTGGATCTGCAGGAATTGTTTCTTGGCGCAGTGCAGCCTTTGCTGATGCGAGGAATGGGAGAAGAATAGAATTAGTTTTTCATGTTTTTTCCTGAAGAGTAGAACCATGATTTTTACATGCTAAGAATGGATCATGATAGGTGATGTGAATAAAGCGTATTAAACATATGGTGCTACTGATGGGAAACATGATCCACTGAAATTGCGATTAGGGGATAACTTAATATATCTCAATATGTTGACCATAATAGGATAAAGGATACTAATTACATATAATTACAATAGTTAAGATAATACATTAAGATGCCCTATGTTGTCGTTTTCCACAGATGATCCCTCAACGTCTCAATACATATTAATGATATATGATGAATGATATGGATAGTGATCAGTGGTCACTTCATATCAGTTTTAAATTCACATAGTGGATTTGTATGGATTTGTGAATGTTGGCAAAAGGGTCCTAACCCACCAGTAGTAGTGGATAGTGGGGTATGATGGAATAAGAGTTGGGATAATTTGGGATACCACAAAAAGCCATGGGATAGTCGTAATTGATATTTTCTTGATTGAGATGGAACAATACAAAGGACCATCGAATATGGGAAAATAATAAGGCAACCTATTTGATATAATCAGGGTAGCAAAGTGAATCACATTTGCTATGGCCATCATATTTCGCGAAATCATCCACTGAAATAGACCATCAAATCATCAAGGGATAAGCTAGTGTCCTTGGGGTCTCCAACAGACAGATTCATTGCTGCCATGGAGGACTCGGTGAGGTTGATGTCTGAAAGAAGGCGAACTTCACGTGAATTCGTCATGGCACATACACTGTACCACCTCGCAACCTCTTGTGGGGTGTTCGTTGCTTCAAGAGTACCATTTTCCTCAACCCCCGTGATTTGCATGCGATTTTCATCACTTTTCCGTTGTGGAAAGAGCCCCCCGAGCTCATCGCATGCGAATAGAGTTTGCAGCACTGCCTCTTGATTGCCCTCCGGTAATCAAACGTGGCAATTGCAAATCCCCTATAAATGGAGGTTTTAATGGGAAAATCCCTTATAAATGGTGGATTGTCAATTGCCATGTTTGATTACCAGAGGGTAATTGCTACCATTGGACTAAGTCTCGCACGGAAACATTTATATGGAAACAAGAATGAAAAACTATCAGAGGCATCCGGAGGCCGTGCATTTGCACATGCATTTGTCTACTGGTTTGCGCATGTAGTAATATTGGATATGTCATTTTCCCATTATGTTTTGGTGAGGTTCTCACATGGTCAGGTAGTTAAAACTCATTCAAGATTCCGATGAATTCTGTGGTTTAAATTCCAGTGAACATTCCAAAATTGCTGCTTGCATTCCAGGCTGTTATTTGGCCAACCAACTCCAAACCAACATTTTTTCAAATCAACCCCAGATGATTGCCACTGAATCAACGGTTTGTTTGGTTTTAAATCTCTATTTTCGTTGGTCAAGATCCTCATGTTGTTGGTGAACCTGGTGAACTTCTCCCCACTTTGGTGCTCCCGGTGCTTTTGTGCTCCCCAGGTCAGCCCTTCTAAGAAGGGGAGATCCCACCCTGAAGGCCTTTCAGTGATGGAGATGGCCCCAGGGGGAAGAAGCAGCAAAACGGTGGTATAACCAGGAAAAACGGTGGTTTAACATGGTTTAACCAGGAAAACCGGTGGTATAACCAGCAGGAATGGTGGTTTTACCATCCACAACGGTGGTTCAAAGTCTTGTAACGATGAACTTTTAAATGCGGAGGAGCCACTGGAAATGTAGATCATATTCCGGGCAAACCAGTGGTTTTCCACATCTATGTCTATGTTGCATAGATTTGTATAGCACTAATAACTGTGCCCGACAAAAATGGTGTCTGGGGCCATCAAATCTCAGTGGCATACTCAATAATTATCCGGGATTGTCCAATCCAATTGGATATTGAATGGGATAAGTGACCCTATGACGGGCATACTTTTCATACTTTTGACAGGGTTGAAGCCACCCACCAGAATGGGGATTTGCATGGGATCAATTTATTGTTTATTCGTTTTTTTTTTGGGCTTGTGCTGGTACTTTCCCAATGTCTCGAATTATGGGAATCCTTCTGATATGATATAATTATTGGTTGTTGGTGACGTTGTCCAGTTTTGTTTCGGCATTTCTGGATGTTGTTTTTTTTTGTTTGTTGGCTGTTCTTGGATTTTTCGAACCACTTATCAAACCATCCAGCTTATGAGCAAACATGGATGGTATAACCCATGCCCAAATGTTTGGTCGATCGGCTTCACCCTGCAATCTGTTTCCCATGATTTGTCATCGTTCTCCATGGATTAAATCTACCCATTTCCAACAGTGTCCCATGATGAATTCTTCATAGTATCCATTGAAAATACCCCCATCCCTATCCCAATTCTTGTCCCAAATAATTCTTAAATTCATAGTTATCCCTATAACTATAAATCCCCATAGATTAACCATAGATTATCCATGAAATCCCCTCCCGGTATCCATCGACCTCATCTCCGTCAGGACAGCGAGCTGCGGCGACTCTTTCGGGAAATCGCCTCTTGGTGGCCCAGTTAGGCAACGAGTTATGGCAAGGGGAGGCGTGAGTAGCTGCCAGCAATATGGTGGTAATGCGAATGGGAAACATCTAGTCACTCATCTTGCTTGTGCTAAAAATGCGCAACTAGAGATAAAGAGAACAGCTAAAGGATTCACATAAACAGCAATGGATATTATGTGATATCATAGGGGCATGCAAGCAACAAAATCACAGATGAAACCCGCCATTTTAGGGGGATACAATGGCGATAGAACCGGGGTAGTATGTATCATAACTCTATGATAAATAGAACAGTTTTTCTTGAGACCTGGATGAAGTAGGTACCATACTGGATGTTCATACTTATATGTGGATATATCGGATAATAACAAGAAAATACCATACTGTGGGAGACCTTAGTAGATACCATATTTTTTGGAGGACCCCTACATTCCAGGAAACATCTCCCATCCGTCGGCCAAGGACGCCAACGCAGACGGTCGGATCGACTTTGGGGAGTGGCTCGGATGGGGGGCGGCGTGAAGTGGCCAAGGGACACGATGGGAAAGCCCCGAAAATAGTGCTGGAAACTAGCAGAACAAAATTATATGATTTCCCTTGTGATATTGATGGTTTTTCAAGTGTGGGAATTCATTAGGCACCTTGATTTTTGGTAGTTTTAGGTGTTTTTAGTGTTTTGTTTTTTTTTTTTTGTGGGATTCAATTCAATGGATTTGCCACCTAAGAGGCTAACGTTAGACTTTTGGCATCAGCAAACGACCGAGGATGTATAGAACTGACGGGGGGGATTCACCAACACAATGGTATGGACGATCTATGGACTTGTGGTCAATAAACGGTAAGTTTGCAGCCCAGTCCTATAGCAGATGGTGACAGACAAGAGTGGAGAACAATTTGAGTATCGCGACCTCTAGCCAATGCCACTGTCATTTTATTTTACTAGTTGCCTATAGCTGGGTAATTCCCACAATTGATGATGAGAATCAAGAATAAATGGATGGAATAACCCACTACAATCATCAACAAACTGTACTTATATGACGGCTATTCAGGGAAACCATCCCAAATTGGCTTATTTCTAGGCCGTCAGCTCTAGACCTATCATATTCCCACTTAGGGCATACTATCGCCGTTGATAGAGGCCCTAAGGCCTTGAAGGTTCAAACAACAGTTGAGATGGTTGAATACAGCACCAGCTGGATGACAGAGGCCAGTTGAATATTTGCGGAGGATTTCTGTCCACACATGCATCTAAAATGTATATATACATATCTATACAATAATAATAGTAATAGTAATAATAATAATAATCATCATCATAATGACAATAATAGTAACAATAATAATAATACTTATTATTATGATAATAATAATAATGATAATAATGATAATGATAATAATAAATATATATATATATACAGTATCTCCCATTATCTCCCTCTCCCTCTCCCTCTCTCTGAGTGCGCGTGCTTAGAGAGAAAGAGAGAGGGAGAGAGATGCAAAGGCATACATAGGTATTCCCCAGCGTGCAACGCCGCATTGATGTTCTAAGCACAACTCCATCGCTATGTGTTTAATATCTAGGTTATGTAGGGCTGGTCCACCGACAGTCTCAGGTTTTGCGACTATCTTTTTGACCAAGAAAATGCTGCAGCGTTGGGAACGCCAGATGATTGGGACAGGATGGGACAGGGCTCATTGGATGGGGAGGAAAGAATAGGGATGCTTTTAAAGGGTGTGGCTCAGGCTGGTTCCCCTACACAATCTCTGCTTCCCAAGCTTCCACACCATAAAATATCGAAAACATCCTCCTCAAGCAGGGAATTCTCTGTGAAATGATTTCCACCAGGCAGTACATAATTTCTTTCCATTTTGAGGTTGTATAAAAGAACATGGAACAATGAATTCTATTCGATGCAGTAGCTCAAGCCGGAGGATTAAAGTGTCCCCAGGGCCACAGAAGATTACAGAAGGTTTGTCCACTCCAAACCTATGGTACTTTCTGATGTGGACGTTCTTGGTGGACTTCTTTCTGTAGGTTCGGATATCCGACGCTGAACAGTGTAAGTCAACTCTGCCAACCCTTCCCATAAACCCGGAAGAAATAAAACATAATAAAACAATATAAAACACTACATAAAACAGGTGACCTAAAATCAAGCAGTTGAAACATCCAAGAAACATAAAAATTGACCACCAGTTGTTTTCTTTTTCCAGATTTCACCAGCCACTCTTCGAGATGCCCATTTCATGGCCACTAAAATTGTTTCAACCAAGGAGACCAGTCCCCAAGGATGTCAAGGCGAGTCAACTGCCCTGGAACCAATGGGCGTTGGGAATCATTCCATGGCGAAAGTCACCATGATTAATATGTTTAAAATGTTTCAAATGGTGTTAAGCGTTATTTTTTCCAGTTAATGCACACCATGATTGATTGAATGTTCGACCAGACCATACATGTTCATACATTTTCCCCAAAATATGCAATTTCGGATTATGGTTGGGTTATGTTGAGTTGATAAAATCAATTTCCATGCCCAGGATTCAAAATCTTTCTGATGCCAGAGTCAAACACAGCTAGGTGGATTCACGAAACTCCCAGCAGCTTTTAATGCTGATCAAAGCTAGTCTCTAGGGTTTTCTTAAAACATCTTAAAACAGCGGACCTCGAAATCATCCAAGTCATTGACAAGTGTTGAGGGAAATCATATGAGATCAAGGTTGTCAAGTGTCAATATCCATTCCAATGTCCCTTGCTCTTGATATGGTTTAGTTGTTACACCTGATCAGTTTTGACCAAGCAATGGGTTATGTTTGAACTTTGAACATTCAAGACCAAGATGCAGGTTAACAAATTCATCGCGTTACAGAGTAGGGGTTGCACCATGTATATTTTCAGTGACTTTCCAAAAAGTGCGCACCGTCCAACGCCTTCTAATGCTTGGAATTGATTAAATGAGAACAGTGACAGGAACAAGAATGTAAATCCACAGTCTCCCGCATTTTCCCCGTAATTTTACCCATTGATTCATGTGTCGGCAGGCGGCATTTGAACACTTCCATGGCGTGAACGAAGCGATGAGCAGCTCTGAGTACCTTGATCTTAATGGGATAATAGGGGTTTGATCCCCTACAACTGTGAATTTGAATGTGACCAACAAAAACAAATGGTAATATGATGTAATGTGGACATATTATAGAACATCCCCGCTTTCACTAGGTAAATCATCTATAAATGGTCCATTGACCATTGTTAAGATGGTAAATCATCGAACTAAATGGTCCAAAAATGGTCCCCTTACCATAGCAAACTGTTGAATGACCAGAGGGCATCTCCTTATAACCGGGCACACAATGGGTTTCAATCAATGTATCGTTCACTTACCAAGCAACAGAACTAGTGGAAAGTGTTCCATCCAAGCGGAGAGAGTTTCTGTAGAAGTTCTCATCCATGAGCCCTTCTGCGGGTCAGAACGCATCGCAACCCACTGGAATCAGCGCCCAAAAGCGAAGGGACATCTTAATGTTCGTTCTTCGCCCAGCCAAGGGACAGATTATGAACACGGTGGTAGGGTTCATGCGACGACTTTTTTTTGTGGAAGTTTGATGTGAGTATCGCCAACCTGCTGTGGATCATTCAAGAAGGGTATGTCATCACCGCATTCTTCGGCCATCAAGGTTCTACAAGTTCTGCAAGGTGGCGTGGATGAGCTGTTGGGGGGAATGAACTGCAAACCTGGCAGTAGAGGATTTTGGATGAATTGCGCTAGCTCCCTACAATGAGCCAACAACATTGCACCCTGTTTCGTATATGCAGTGATTGTTTGTCATTTGGTTGGTTAGTTAGTTATGTTATGTCTTTTTTCTCTGGAATCTATGTCATCTCTTCCTTGTGTATAATTTCATGCTTGGCTATATCTCACCGTACTCCCGAAACGGTACGCTATGATAACACGACCAAAGTAATAGTGGAGGTTGTGCGCAAACCGGGGCAACCAGCCGATTGTTGGTTTGTATCCGCATGTTTCTTGCTTAAAAAGCGCCACTATATCCTAATGACTACAGTACCCACATCATTTGGATGCTTTAGTCACTAGGTGTTTATCATGTATCATTGTCTATCCACTTTCTGCTGCTCAAAATCCCGCTTTGGATTGTTTGTTTGATTCTATTTATCCCTCGAAACAAGAAACAGACTGTAAAAACCGTGTAGACCACAGTCCCAAATCCCAGCTCGGATTCCTTCCCCTCTGGTAATTTGTTACATAGCTATAGATGGCCCATTTAGTCCGTTGATTTAGCTTTGAAAAATGATGATTTTCCATAGTTCTCTTAGTTTACCAGAGGGTACATCCCTCAGAAACCACATCGCAGGAGGCATGCCTCCACAACGGTTCCTTCCGTCAGAGCGACGCGGCCATCGTCTTTTCCAAGGCCCGCGAGACATGGAGACGAAGAAACTGCAGGAATCAAAGGGTGGCCCAATATGTTTGGGTTCTAACATGGGGATACCCAAAATGGATGGTTAATAACGGAAAATCCCATTAAGATGATTTGGGGGTACCCCCCATTTTAGGAAACATCCATATAGTGAGGGGGATGAACCCATAAAATGACCATGTGATAGGGACAATGATGGTAAACGAAATGGATTTAGAGGTACCCTGTTTTCAGACAAACCCACATAGTGGCAATGGTTAGTGTCAACCCTGGATCAATAAATCTCTAGGCTGGTTCATTGGGGGAGTGGGGAGTATCCCTCTGCTGAGTAAACTATGGTTTATCAATCCCGGGGTCGGCATTATTGCAATCAGGTTATTGTTCTATAACATTGGTGGCAAGTTACACTCATTATTGCTGCCATTATTTTTGATATATTATCTAAGTATATCTACTATTCCATTCCAGCCAATATATCTGCAAAAACATGTTATCATTGTTAATTTTCTTTCTATTGAAGATATTTACATATAATGCACAACAATATAATATACATCCACACACAATTGTCTACGCACATATAATCACATATATGCATATATCAGATGTTATATGTATATATCAAACCCCGTCAGAGAGAGAACAGTAGAATCCAAGACTAAAGTAGGGATAATCATGACTTGTCTATTGTTTTGGGTTACTATAGGCGATTCACCCAAAAATGGTTGAAGGCGATTGCAGCATACTCTTGGCTGAGGTGTTGGGGGTTTGTTTCTCTATAGCTGTAGGCACTGGCAACATGATGGGGCGATAATATATGCCGGCTCTCCGATTCAGCAACGATATATGATAGTTGGATGTGAAAATGGTGCATACATACCCCCAAGTGATGGCAATTTTAGTAGGCAAAATTTGGCAAAATGACGATTTACCAGCGGATCAAGAGTAAGCCTACTCCCAGATAAACCAATTTGCCAATAGATGTAGGCTGTGTCATTGGAGGTGAAAATGCAGCGATTCCCCTCAGCAATGTTTGCTAGCATCTTTCCTCGAAGGCAAGAATGGAAAGGATTGGTTGATATATCTAACATCACATTGACATAATATACCTCTATATATCCATATGATATATCCCCATGATCCGTCCTAATTGTCATTATTCCAGCTATACTTGAAACATGTCATGGCAAAAGTTGTCTATTGGAATATATATTGAATATGCATTACATTCCCATATTCTTAGATTTTCACATGTTCTCATTCTGATATGTTCTATAACATTCCCACACACACAGATACATGTATATACTGTCTATATACTGTCTATATATCTGTATCTATATATAATATATATATATATATGTGTGTGTGTGTGTCTGTGTGTGTGAAAGGGAAAGTTTCCTAAAATGGGGGTACCCCCAAATCATCCAAAACTAGATCGTTTTAGTATTGAAACCTTTGGTGACTCTGGGGTCCCCCATTTCAAGAAACCACATGAACCCCCCATATATACACTATACACATGGAGGTTTCCTAAAATGAGGTTTCCCCCTAAATCATCCACTTTAATAGGTTTTTCCATAAACCATCCATTTTTGGGTACCTCCATTTCAGTTTCTACCCTGTCCGCCTGGTCGCTCATGGAGGTGAAACAAAAGACCCAGCGAGAGATTGGTGAGCTCCGTCCTGTTTGGCTTTCGCAGTTTCGACCGGCGAAACTGGAGAACTTATAGCAATCCACAAAAACGATAGAAACGTAAGCTCCTATACTGGAAAAAAATACATGTGGCTATACCTACTCTTCTGTCTTTTTGCGGGGAAATGTCACCGAGAATGGAGGGAATTGACCAAGAATGAATGGTGCTAATTCATTGAAATTTGACAGGCGGATTGGAAATGAATTGATCATTGAGCCCATAGTTGTTGGGAGCAGACCCTTCAGTCAACAAACATTGCAACCTAAGAACATATTATTCTTTGCTTCCGATAAATGACCTATTGCCATAGAGGATTTTCCATTGCCAGCTGCCAGAATCATCATGATGTACCTATTGGAATGGCCATTTGGGAGTCTGGCAGGCCAAATCATTGACCACACAATTTAACCGCTAAACATACTAAAGACTACAAAACCAATCAGTGATCAAACTAACCTATGCTACTTGTAACAATTTTTGAAGAAGTGGAAAGTCGACCAACAACAAGAACAACAACAAGAACGAGCATTGAATCCCAAGAGTCGCTCCCCCGTATCCGTATCGATGTGCCAGGAATAGTTGATGTAAAGAACATGGGAACCAGTCACCATCCTTTGATATGTTTAACCTTTGTCAAAAGGCGGTGAGTCATTGCCAGTTTGCTCCAAGAGGTTGCCAAATGTTGGTATCCAGACCATCGCAAACCTCTTTCAGCGCCGTGTCCAATCGCTGCAGCTGTTTAGCGTCGAAACATCAACCCTAGCATCGTACCTCAATGGGGGCCAAGGAACAGATGGATGTGTTGCAAGTGGTCCATCCTCACTAGGAAAATCATGGAAAATCATAGTCTGAGTACGTCGGAGTGCTGAATTTACCGGCTGTTCTAACTCCTTGAGGATGATTATGAATGGATTCTTTCCCCATGGGTTCTGAGTGCATTATGCATGATTGTCTGTTAGTGCAGAGGTCCAAAGGATCAATGCGCGGCACCTTCTGGGAAACCTATGAAACACATCCCTCAGAAAAAAAGAACGGATATGAACAACTATAAACATTGATTAACTTCATATACCGCGCTATGCCAAGCATTTTCTCTTGCACCCCTTTTGTAAATAATCAAAACCAGACAAAGTGGGAAAAAAGGTACAATCATGGAAGAGGAAAGGCCATCTTTGCCATGTCGTGTGATCCCTTCCGGGGGGTACCCACCACCAGCACTCCATCCGCATCCGCAGTCCCGTCCTTTCTGATGCCTTGATCCGTCCAATGGATCCGCCGGGCGATGCTGCGATGCTTGGAAAGGGCATTTGAACCCCAGAAAAGGGGACTTGGACGGTGGATTTCTGGCTGTATAAAAATGGAAAGGCGATAGTCAATTCACGCAAGATATGACTATCCGCCCAATTTGTTCAACGTTGCAAAAAAGATTGGTCCTGTAGAAGCAAACAAGTTCAAGTATGAAAAAATAATATCAAAAATAGTTTGAAAGATCCACAAGAATTCTATTGAACATGTCAAATTCTTGGATTTTGTCGTGCCAAAAAAGGTTGGTCTTAGAAACACATCAGTTGTGTATTTTCTATCCTTATCCAATCACTGTTGATGCCATCCCAGTTGCATCCAGTTGCACCCATGAGGAGCGAGCCAAAGAAGCGGAAGAAGGGCCCCAGGGACTTTGATTGGTCCAAAGCGACCTTTCACCACTTCGCGCCTGGGAATTGCCTGGGAATCGTTGTAGCTTCACCTTCCAGTTGGCAACTGCAGAAGGTTTGATTCGAGCTGTGGGAAAAGCAATGCCATAAACCACCAAACAATCGCCATACATGGGTGCTGTAAACCCTTGGGTTTCCCACGGTGGGTTCAACGATTTATGCAGAACCGCAGTTTGGGATGATGATGATGATGATGATGGGAACTCTTTGAACCTGAGGAAACCGCACGTTTTTTACCATCAAATGTGTAGCGCTTTCCTGTGAAATTCTCCTTGATGTCCTTGATGTCCTTAATTCAATGCAATGATGGAAGCAAGCCAAAATGTCCAGACATGTTATGTTTCCAAACAATGGCCCATTCACATCCATTCACGAAGGTACTAGCATGGAGCAACTGTTCCCTATAACTATATAATGTATTTTCTATTATTTTCTTGTGGGGATATTTCCTCATAAGCCTTGCATGGACCTGTGATAGGATTAGGTGCTGAAAATATATCTATCATTATCTATCTTCAGATCTGATACACTATATGTATATAGAATTATCTATATTATATATATATATATGAATATTAATATATACCGTGCCCCCCCGAAAATAGTGATACTATGAGACATTTCAATGGTACCCACTGAAATGGCCTAGGGGTTGACCCAGGTGCTAAAGATTGCCTACGTGGGCACGAACTACCACGGCAACGCTTGGCAGGACAGGGCACCGGGAAGGATCCGCAGTTCACGCAGCCGAGTGGCGATTTTTTATCCGAGGTTATCCCAGATCCCTCAAAAGAACATTTTGGGGATCTTCAATGCATGAACAGATCCAATAGTGAAACCGAAGTTCCAACCCACAGTGGTATTTCACATTGAGTCACTATATATGAGAAGATTCTGACTCACAGACCCAAAATACATCTAGAATGTATACACACATCTCTACATCTCATCTAGCATCTAGCATCTCCAGTGCCCAGGCCATCGCAGGTCGCAGCACCGGGCAGGACCCCAAGATCTGCCCCACGGTGGAGGCCTCGCTCTTCGAGGCGCTGATCAAGACGCGGCTGATTCAGGACGCGCGGCACGTCGCGACGTCGCGACCTGCGGAGCTGAGGGCTGGGGAGGAGTCAAGCCATTGAAGCCCTATGGGGCCGCAGATTTGAGTCTATGTTTAGTATATTAGCAATCCAATTTTAGAGTTATCTAAATTTTGACCCATAGTAATGCGGTAGTAAGTACTGTACACTACTAACATATGAATATGGTAATATGTTATGTGCTGCTAATTGCAGTAATAATGCGGTAGTAAGTACGGTACAGTATAATGTGGTAATACTTTATGTGCTGCGAATTGCAGTAATTGTGTGGTGATACTAGTGGTGGTAGTCTACCAATAGTGATACTCTAATGGATTATATAATATTATATACTGGTAATCGTAGTAGATACGCTACTAATAACTACCAATAGATGGTGAAGCATCTCCATACTGGTGATGATACACTACTAGTATGGGATGTCAAGTGGTATATCACCATTGAATCACCATTTATGCATATACCTCCCCATGACGGTGATATAGTACCACAATAATACCAGAATGAAAGCATATCAGGAGATTTTGAATGGCATTGATGATGTAGAAGGGAAACGACAGTGACTGGGGAACAAATCAAGGGAGGAACCCTTGGGCAGATCCAAGAGAAATGGGTTCATTGGGGGATATGAGACCGACCACTTCATGGCGATAAGGGTGTATGATCCGATGTATAACCAATCTAATGTGTATGTGTGGGTTCTTGTTTGAGATCGTGATTGTCTATTGTCACAATGGCAAACCCACCATGATTGGGGAAATCTATATGGTATACCCTCTGGTAAACTAACATAGCTATGGAAAATCACCAGTTTTAATTGGAAAATCCACTATAAATGGCCATTTTCAATAGCTATGTTAGTTTACGAGAGGGTATGTGTTTTTTTGTGGGAGAAACCCTCAGGCAAAGCCAAGACAAATGGGTTTTGTCCAGAAACTGGGGATGTAGAACAACCCTTTCTGGGGAAACAATGGGGAAATGATGCTCTGATATAAAGACTGCATTACTACTTAAAGCTGGGAATATAACTCTCAAGAGAACTGGGGGCATACCCGCATTTATGGCAAGTTCAATGGGGAAAAGATATGAAATGATGAGCAATCAATTCTAGTGTATATTTAAACTAAGCCATTTGCCAAATGGGACATTCTTGGGTTACCTCAAGCAATGAACAGATCAGACGAGTTGCACATGGGCTCCACAGAGTCGGCGGTGCCAAGTTTTATTTCAAAAAGTCCTTCTGGATGGCTAAGTCTCCATCGATTTATTTTTATTGTTTTTTCGATGTTTTTCTCTTGGGTGTCGAGAAGTGATCCACGGGAAACACCATTGTAAACCGTTTATATACATTAACTCTAAGAATATTGTAAGCCATATTTTTACTCAAAAGCTATGGATTCCATAAACATTTCCTGTGTATGAAACAGCATGGAACCCTCCCTTACATCCAGCTGGCAGCACCATGGCGCATATTGGGACTCATCTTGGCAAAAAAGAGAGACGATGGGAACACTTGACATTTCCCACCCAATGTTTGGGCAGGACCGGAGCAGTTGCAACTTCTCTCGCTGCGGGCGCACGGATAAGGCGCCTGCTTCAATGTGGAAAGCAGCCATGGTTTCCCGTTCCGAAAATTATCTAAGAATGATGGGTTTTCATAGGTTTTTTCCACATCCACGTTAGTGTAAAAGAGGGTTTTGTGGCTATTCAACTACGGTTATTCCTCTAGTTGGGGTGAAACAATCAGTTCATCGCAACTTATGGCCATGCAACTGCATTGCCCATTTTGTCTATCTGGTGGTGAATAGAGGGAGCGATTGATTAGGAGCCATGATAAGCTATGGCTATCCATATTCCCGTTCAAGGGGAAGCCAAAGGAGGTTGGATTGAGTGGCAACCAGATGAAGGTTATGATTTGATCAACATCATGATAGTACATAGTAACATAGTATGCCACCACCAAACAGACATCACAGTTAATATCCCACCACACAAAACCAACCCATTTTGCCTTCGGGGCACCCCTGAAGGGCGTGCACGCGGCGGGCAACTACATCTCCCTGTCTTTGCGCCTCAAGCCCGGTGCCGAGGATGCCGGGGAGGCGCGAAGCCAACATACCGCGGGGGTGAGCGACAGCCAAGATGGGGGGGTTGGGGATGAATTCCAGAGGTTTTTCCCAATGACCATTACAAAACCGTTAAATATGGTAGTTTAACCATGTTTAACCATTAATTATGGTGAATTGACCATTTGATTCTTGCAACACATGTTGTTTGAGCGCCAAAACTGGTAAACTCATGGGGGTTTTGGCGGAGAAAATGTATGAAGCAGTCGAAGCAAAAAAAAATAGATTGGTTGTTGTCAAATTACATAAATATATATATATATAGATGTGTATTTTATACCTATATATACATGTGTGTGTATAAGGTGGAACACATTGAGATTCAAGCAACAAACACTGCATGGGAGGGCCACCTCTTCGGCCGAATTGCGTCACCAGAAATGACAGGTTGATGTTCTCTGGGTTTGGGAATCATCCAAAGTTGGTTGGTTTTTGCATTTCCAGTCTAGGACTGCTTAGATTTTGGCCTAGGAGGTTTCGAATGTTTGATGTCTATGTCTTGAAGTGTTTATGGACGTTTTATCCATCCATGGTTTGGACACAAAATCACCAAGGCTAATGTTTACTTCTTGGGGATCCCGAAACCACGTACTCTCCAAATAACGGTGTGGTTTTAGTTCAGCTGAAATGGAACAAGAATTCTTCCGCTTTTGAATTGGCACTTCTCATGGTATCTCCTCCATGGTGTTCCAAGTTTGATAAGAATAAACCAACGGAAATCCGTTGGATGATCTGTTTGATGATCCACCGGGGCCATCCCTGAGTCCAGTCCTCCCACGTTGTTGAGTTGCCCAGGACTTTGATTATCCCAGCATGCTGAATGGAGTGCTGCCCCCGGACATCAGGTGCAGAAAGCCTGGGTTCTTGGTATAGCATTGCATAGCCACCCTGCACCAGTGGGTAACTATTAGGTAACCATGAAACGCGGTAAATAATGGGATTGTACAGGGATCAGATAAACCATCTACCAGCTGGTGCAGAATTTCGCCACCATCCACAGTGGGCAGGCTGATAATGTCTTGTCTAGAAGGGGACGGGGTCGGTGGTTGAACGTGGAGGATCCCCCGGACCGTGCCACCTCGCAGCACTGCTGTGTAGTAAGTGGGGACTTAGCGTGGCTACCTTCATTCAGCAACGTAAGCGCAGGATCGTTAAAGCCCTGGTTTATCAATTTGGGGCTTGCCAACTGCAAAGCGGTAAGTATCCCCTATCTGGAAATTGAATTGGGGAAATTCAAACCTATCTATGGATATCTATGGATTCATAATGAGCTATATAATGCTATATATATCGATGTAGATATAGATATATGCATATAAATGATGATAGATCTACATACAGTCATCACCAGGATTTCCCATTTTGGAGGGCCTTAGAATATGTTCCCGTTTTTGATCCCCAAATTCGCAGGGTCCTTGCGAGCTGCCGAGCGCCAAGCGACTCCTTCGACGCGCGCTTCTCCTGCCTCTACCGCGCGTATCAGTGACCCACAAAGGACGCATCCCAAGGTATGGCAAGGGGGTTGAGGGATGATTTTCGGATGATTTTGTTTGTTATACATCCCATTCATGTGTATATAATATGATTAAGATTGATTAAGGATTTTATTGATAATTGGGATGCCACTGGATATAATCCTTAATCAATATAATGCTTTATCAATCTTAATCATATTATATACATATTAATGGACATGTGTTTTCTGACGTGAGGGGAAGGGCGTTTTTGATGGCAGATGCCGATGTTAATTATTGTGCTGATCTCCATGGGTAAAGTTTGGTTTTGCATGACGGGTTAGCCTCCCATGATCAGTTGTAGATGATGTGCCTCTTGACCATGCAGATGTTCCATTGCCAGGTTGGGTTATTGGCAGTTATCGGAGGATAAGTAGAAGCCACTTTATGTTGCTGAGAGTTGGTTTTTGTTGGAGTATCTAGGGAAGACCATGATGCCAACACATACCCAAAGTAGCAGCACTCAGTGTACCAAAGCATGATAAAACAGTGTATCCAGTCTGACCCCCAGTAAATCCTCCACTTGCGCTCACTTCATCGCCTCACTTCTGCCGGTGAAATCCTGGTGCCTTTCAATGCCGGGATGGGGGATGTGGGTAATGGAAGAACTACTGCTTGGATTTGCTTGATCGGTGGGTGAAACCACCAAGCAGATGTTGATTTGAACCCATTCTTGTACCTCGCTCTTCCACAGGTGCTAGGTCTATTTGGGTATGGTTCAAACGTGTTCAAAATGACTAAGCCCATTTTGAGATGATTATTACAATTCGTTCTTTTTGTACGTGCGTTGGGGCCCAAATTTTGAGCCATAGCCATTTTTTTGCTTGAAACTCCAGACTCCATAACCAGTTTTCGCTGCTTCATTCATTTTGATGTTTCCTGCTGAGTTTCGCGCGCAGAATTCAGAGATATTCAGAGTATCAGGTTGCAAAAAAAACATATCTTGATACTGTGGATGGAAGAAGTCCTGAACCACCTTGGATGGTTGGTACTGTACCCTATACATAATGGTATAAACCACCTATCAACTGGTCCAGGATTTCTTCCAATTTAGAGTAGATAGGTTAGATACCTGCCATCCCAAGTGACCATCTACATGGCCTCTGTGAGCCTCCTTGAGAGGTACTACTTCCCCCACAACGGTGAAGACTTGGAACTGATGCACCTTGCAGCGCAGCGCTTTGTCGGGGAACACGACTTCCGGAACTTCTGCGGCCCGGCGAAGGGGTGAAAGAGGAGCCCTTATTTGCGATTTTCTTGAAGGGAACTGGGGGAGATCTATGATTTTGGGAGGGTTACAACAGTTACAACTCAGTCAGAATCTATCGTTCCCGTAGTGTGGTTTGCTTTTTTGTCTCCAGTCTTTATTTCTTCTTCATACCATTGCACCGTGGTCCATGTTGCACTTTGTCCTCTTTGGCGTGCCTTGCTTTTATTTTTCCTGACCATGATCCATCAAAGTATATGAGATTCGAAATTCGATGGCTAAAGCCACACAGAATTTATTTGGTTTCTGCTTAGGATCCATTACTTGATGCTTAAAATCCCCATTCATCTTCATTCAGACGCCATTCATGTCATTCAAACTTCCATTTTTGGTGGCCATAAGCCTCTTGACATGTTCACCAATAGTTGATTTGACATGGTTAAACCCAATTTGTATGGTACTCACCCCAACTCCCAAATGTTTGTAGTCTTTGTTGCCGTGACTTCCCACGGCCGGTGCCGAGGCAAAATGGACATCGAGAACGTCTCCAACTTCCGTCGCCGCGTCCTCTCCGCCTCGGTGGTGGGCTGCGGAAACGGCGTGGCGCAGTTCTCGGTCACAGGGGTGGCCTTCCTGTGGCATCAGGCCGGCGGGGCGTGGATGGGTTTGTGGGATGTTCTTTCCAACAAAAATACTGATTTCATGCAAAAAATGTGGATTTAGATGGATTTAGCATGATGAATAGCTGATACAATTATATAACTGGCTAGTTTTCAAGATGGACTTAACCATCAAGAGCGTGGGTTGAAGTCACAAAAACATTGGGAATGACGCAGATGAATGTATTGATGCTTTTTGCTGTGACAGGAGCTGATACTAACATAGCCTTTTCATATCTTGATGAACTCACTTGCTCCAGGGATCATGCCCATGCCAGTATTATTTTTTGAATGACATTTGAATATTTACATTGATTCAAACCTCGATGGCTTGAAGAACCGTCATGTTTGTAACCTGTGATACATTCATTTTGGAGACCATTTCCTTTTCAAGATTGGAGATTTGTTTGCCATGGCCATTATGCGAGCGAAAAAATCGTTTTCGTTTCCTGTACAGTAGATATCTTGATGGCTGAATCGCTCGTGTTTTTGTGGGCAACAAACTCCACAATGACTCCACTATAGCACGGCAGGGACCGGAAACGATGGGTTTACGTTCAAATCTTGACCGTAAACCAGGTGTTTTACCACCAAATAAATGTATTTCTTGCAGAGTTGCCCTCCCAACCCCTTGAAACGCTGTTGCCAGGTCCGATGTATGGCAGCGGTGCTGCTGTTGATCGGAAGCAAGTTGGAAGAAGCTGAGGTGATCACGGAGCTGTTGGGGAGCCCAAGACCTCGGAGGAGGGGTGAAAAACCACATGTGAAGTCACAAGAATTGGGGGTTAACCAGCAAAAAGTTGGTGGTATCCATTGATATCAATCTTTACATGCATTTTTTGAGATAATTGATTTAATTACTTAATATGGGGTTGAACAGGGCATTTGTTCACCAGCTAGAATACCAATCAATTATGCGTGTTCAGCTGCCCGCTGTGAACCAACACATGGGATTTGATAACCAGCCAAATAAGGATTTCGACCAGCAACGGGTGAGATTTGAACCAGGAAATCTGGATCATCTCCCCGTAAGACGAAATTGTTGGTGGGACATTTTGCGGAGGATTTGGCACCACTTATTTTCAGTAGCACTTGCAAATTGTGTCTGGTGCATGGCTGCAATAGTTGGTTCTCATATGCTCCAGAGACTTTAGGCAATGTTGATCATTGTTTATTGCTTATCATTGGGTAAATGTGTGTGTTTATTGCTTTCTTGGGTATGTACTGTAGATATACATGTGACATATGTGACGTGTGTGTGTGAATGCAATGTTGGAAAAAAAACAACATCCTTCCTGGAGCTGCTAAGACAAAAGTTGGACATAACTGACGGATTTGGATAAAGAGTGTGTTCAACTGGCCGTGTTTGAACGTGTTGGCATGCCTGGCCAAATGGCCATCAAATAGATTCAAATAACAGGGACAAACTTCAAAAAAATGATCCTGAACCACTGCATGTTTTTCCATGTGTTTCCCGATTTTCAGAGACACCCAACTCTCAAATGACCAAGGTTGGACGTAGACAAATGGCCTCGAAAGCCTTTGTGCCCTAGGCTGTTCAGGGATGGAGACACAGCTATGGCATCCTATGGCAAGTGTTCTAACCACTTTACCCCTTTGGTTATGAAAGATTTCTATGATATAGATTGCCCATTAAGTTTGATGATTCACCTATTTACCTAGTTATATAAACATGATGATTTTTCATAATTTTCCGTGTGTTTTTGTTTGTTTGCTGCAGGGTGCAAGTCACCACTTTTGGCTTTTTGGCATTTTGAGGACCAGCTGGAAACCCATAGGGATTGTCCCACCGCTGGATGTCCGAAAGCAGCAGTTGATCTCAGTTGTCTTTGTTGGTTGTAATTAGTTATTTGCTGACTCTATTCCAATGATTGCTGTTTGCATCCATGTTCATGATTGCCAGAATATGGCCAGGGTCACAATTGGGCACACGATTCTTGACTCATAACTGGGTTCACTATGATTTCTGGATGTTTATGGGGGACCTAACCATACGCACTGTAAACCAACTTGTAACTGGGGGTTTCACCATGTATCTGGATCCATGCCATTTTCCCAGACATCCCTCGGTTGTCACAAGGTACGAGCCAGCGGACGAGTCGGGCTTGGCGCCGTGGTGTGAACAGGTTGAGCCCTGGATTCCATCCAAATCAGGCTTCCTGTGGCTTTAAGGCAGATTTTTTCCATGGTTATTCCATGGGTTTTTCATGGGATTTTCCATAGTTTTCCATGGGATTTCCCATAGCTTTCCATACTTTTCCATTGGATTTCCAATAGTTTTCCATTGGTTTTCCATGGGATTTTCCATGGGTTTCCCACGGATTTCCCATGGAACACCCGGTGTAAACCCCCATGGTGTTCCGCTGCTGAGGTGCTGCGCGACTGCGGCTTCCCGGACGTCAGCTTTGCCCCGGGATGCCCGGCGGCGCCGGCAGGAGCGGTGGAGTGGGGGTTCATGGTCGAGGGTTAATGGTAAGGGTTATTATGAGTTATATAAAGACAGTGAGTTGTCTATAGTGGGTCATAATGGGTTATCATGAGCGGTATATAGCAGTGCTTTTGTGAGATTTTATTGATTTTTAATGATGATTCTATCAAATACATCACTCAAAGCTCAAAGCGTAAAACCATGTAAAACTGGAAAGCATTAGCTTCAGACTGAACTCTTGGAGAGGGCGATGGAGCGAGAGAGATGTTTGAAGACATGTTCTGCTGTTTTATAAGCTGATAACTACCGGTGTTTTGCCATAAGAAATGGATACATATGGAAAATGAACTCACTGATCTCACCACATGACTGTTAGGGCAACTATCTAAGATTGACCATGGTGATAGCAACCGGTGATGGGGATCTGATCTGGTTACAACTTTCAACCCCCAGGATTGCCAGTGAGGACGCAAAGCCTCTCAGGGAGGTTGAAATCGCGAGCCACGACCAATATTCAGATGTTTTTTTTCTCAATGGTTTGTTACCTTCTGTTTGGGATTTTTGGATTAGATTGAATTAGATGATCTCAAAAGCCATTTGAAGTCCATTCCCTCCTTGGTGAATGTCCCATTTTTGAAGGGCCCCACCAAGCCTGGGACACAGGAGATCCCAGCGTCTCGGTGGCATGCAAAAGTGCTGAAGAGGCTGGACCGTTCAATGTAAATGGACATTTAAGCAGCACAAATGATACATATGACCCTGTGGTAAACTAACAGTTTGCTATGGAAAATCACAATGTTTCATGGGAAAATCCACTATTTCTATCTGTTTCTATGACCATTTTCTATGTCGCTATGTGAAATTACCAGAGGGTAATGAATCAAATGGGCATTTTATGGTGTGAATGAGGTCGGGCCAAGAGCTAAATTAAACCATCCAAAAATTGGCGTTGATGAAACTGGGTCCCCACTAGGGACGATGCAACATGATCTTCAAGTGGGTTGGTTGCTGATGGTGTTACCATCCAACTTCAGGGTGCAGAAGGGCCACTGAAGGGTAAGCCTGGGCCTGGGCGAACGGCGAACGGTATTTCACCCACAAGAACTGGCATCATTAGACCAAGATCACCCAGATTCAAGTGGCAAATGACCCCAAAATGTATATAACGATTTCTTTGTTAGAATCCAAATCATGAATTTATCATAGGTGTGTCACCAGATTTCATGGGTTTCCCATGGGTTTCCCATGGTTTCCCTTGGTTTCCCAGCGCCCGTGGTGGCCACGGAGGCCTTCACGGCGATGCTGCAGCGCCACCAACGCTTCGCCGCCGTGCTCTGCTGCCTCGCTGGCGCCGCCGGCGCCGGGGGCGACGGCACCACGGGAGCCAAGCGGCACGTGCCGCTGCTGAAGAGACTTGGAGATGTCTGAGTTCAAGATTGGCTATAGTAGAATTTGATGGATGTATATAGATCTGAATGTATATTTGATAATGATGAATGTATATTTGATAATGATTAATAAATGTTAATGAGGTTTCTAGCTGGGATAGGGCAATATTGCTGACCAGTTGATAGCCTAGGAGTTAAAGTTGATAATTGTTAATAAGTCAATATTGATGTCAATAGTGACATAGTGATCTATGATTTATTCAATGGCTACTTATCCAATATTATATGGTGAATATTGCTATCCTAATTTGCCGGTATCATGACTTAAGGTTTATGATTCTATGATTTTATTAGGTGATAACTTGGATAATGTGTGATTATGGATAATTATGATGTTTGGGGGGACTGTCTGGGGAATAAATTCCATATATATATACTATATGCAAACAAGCATGCTCCAGGGATGTCCATTCCAAACACTGTACCTTGAACTTGAACCAGTTTTCTTGACCACAAAAAGCAAAGACGTTCTGAATGTTCTGGCAGTTGTGCCGCAAACTGTGTCCAATCAATCTTCCTCGAAGATCTTTGAGCAGCTTTCTATTTGGGTAGTAGGGGTCTTGTGTCTCGCGAACCTTCAGGTTCGTGATCGTTTCTGGCAACAGCCACCGGATTGCTGGGCTCCTTAAGAATGGAATCCTAATAGAAGCCAATGTAAATCCATCGTTTTGCGTCTTGCAAATCGTGGTTGCTTAGTGCATATACTGTATAATACCTCAGCCCCCAAAACCCACGTTTTTGGGTTGCCAAAAAAATGTATGTCTGTTTCAAAATAACCTGGCCTTTTTCAGCAAGGCATTGGTTACGGGAAATTAAGAATAAATTACAGGAAATTAGGGATAAACATTTGGAAAACAGTGCTTTTTTCTTACCATCTTCAAAAATACAGGGTTTTTAGATTTCAATCTGAAAAAAAGTGGATTAAGGGTGATACGCATAGAATGTAAAGTATATCCTCCGAGAGGCCGAATTTTGTTGACTTACTCATAGTCTAAGGGGTGCCGCTCCACTGAAGGAGAGCGCTATGCCCTTCTCTGGAAGAGAAGCAGCAGGCCCGGCAGCATCATCCGAAAGAGGATTCTGACAGGACCACGGCGGATATATGTCAGTCACATTTGGATATCCAAAAGAGATAGACAAGCAGTGGATTCTACACCAAATCCAAGATGCTGATGTGGCATATGATCTTGACTGACCATGTCTGCATATATCATCATATATCATTATATAATACATAATTGTAAATACACAGTACACATATATATGTGTAAATACACTAGTGCCATGATTATTACCCTCTGGTAAACTAACAGTTTGCTATTGGAAATGGCCATAGAAATAGCGGATTTTCCCATGAAAAGTTGTGATTTCCCTATGGTCTCTTCGACCCAGGCCATGGCCGACAAGCGCCGCGCAAAGGCGGCCATGGGAAGTGGAAAAATGACCCATGTGCAGATGATGTTTATAGTATGTGTATGTTTATATATACTGATTTTGTATTGAAAAAAACAACTTTTTTTCAAGTCGCTACTCTCGAATGTTAACGGTGCATCTAACATCAATCATGAGATGGTAGCAAAGATTCTGCCCGGCGAGGTTTTGCTGGTAAACTACACATGGGAAAATCTCTTCATGTCTTGACCTGTATCCTTCATTATTTATTCAAGAGAATTTGTTCATGGAGATTTACATGTTTCCGAGATCTTTCGACTGAATTCACAGTAAGGCGGCTGAGATGATACCCACGTGACTGACCCTGTCATTGCCATTGGCCAAACTTGCGGAGGGGGCTGAGATGACATGTTCATGTGCAGGCCGCGGCGCAAGACGACGCCGCGCCAGAATGACACGGAAAAAAACTGGCAGATCTCTGGGGTGGACCCGCTGCCGGCAAAAGTTGAGGGGGAGCAATGTTCAAACCCGCTACTGGTTGATGCTTGGGGGGGGTTGTTCTACTTAAGATAGGTGGGATTATCATTTTAAGCAACTAGGAATGACGGAGGGTTTCGATCTCTGGCTTAATTGTTCTAGCAAAGTGGAGAGATAAAAAGTATACCAACAAAGACCTAGGAAGATAATTGGTCAATTAATCAACGACGATAAAGATGGGAATTGAACCAACACGAAGGGGTATTTGACTTGCACCTGCGCAAACCATCATATAGTTCATATCTGTTCAGTAATTCATTGCATGTATATGGCTATCTTGGACCAGCATGAAAACAAATGAGCCTTTCTCTCCCAAACCGACGAGACGTGGATTCATACGGCGGTGCCCAGCCGTGATCTGCCAGGCATCCGACAGTTCGCCGAGGCTTTACGTCTCATCGTTGGGTGACCTATGGCCGCTGAAGGTCGCAGGTGAAGTAATCGGATCATCGGATCCCAATAGGAATTGGATTGGTTTAAGGGAAAATTTACAGGAAACCCCTATATTTCATGGGAAAATCCATGGTTTCCTGTAAATTTTACCATTAACCAATCCAATGATAATAGGAATTTTCAATTGCGGAGTGGTAGGATGGCACTAAAAGTCCGAGATACTACGAGACACTGGGATATCATATCCAGTTTCTAACCACGTTTCACCCAGTGGCATGATGTACCTCATTTAGATCTGGGTAAGCTGGGACCATTGCACCAGAACGTAACGAGAAATGATGTCTCCCCTGATTGTTTTTAGGTGGATGGATGATTATACTTATGATTAGTTACGATTTATCAAATAAAGGTTTATACAGGATTGCATTGAATTACCCTAGTTCCTTGAATGATGACAGTTCGCAATATACCCTTCGGATCCCTTCGGTAATTTGACATAGCTATTGAAAATGGCCAATTATAAGTGATTTACTGTACGGACCATGGTGATTTTCGAATTCGATAGCAAAGTGTGAGTTTACCAGAGGGTAATCCAAAATAGTGACTCATAAAACATGATCAAACCCTTTTCAGTAACCCCTGGCCTTCCAACTGTCCCCCATACCGGGTGATCTTGGTCACCTGACGGGCAATCAGTGCTGGAACCCATGGCCGCGTGTTTCGGGCGTTCCCGTGGTTTGTTTTGCCACACGGTGTGGGCACACACATATGGGGTTGTTTGAACATGAGCTGCCGAAAATTTGATGGTTTATCATCATGGTCCAAATCAGAATTGCCATTTTGGAGGGCTAATTATTTTAGGAATTTTTTTTGCGACAAGTTTAGGAATTTTTTTTGGATTGCTGCTTCTCTGCTTTTCCTGCTTTTCCTGCTTCTCTGCCTCTCTGCTTTTCCTGCTTTTCCTGCTTNTTTTTGCTTTTCTGCTTTTCCTGCTTCTCTGCTTCTCTGCTTTTCTGCTTCTCCGCTTTTTTGCTTTTCTGCCTCTCTGCTTTTCTGCTTCTCTACTTTGCTGCTTCTCTGCTTGTCTTGCTTCTTTGCCTTTCTGCTTCCCTGTTTTTCCGCTTTTTGCTTTTCCTGCTTCTCTGCTTACCTTTCTACTTCTACTTCTTCTTTTTCTGCAGTC
>BGPT01000401.1:191278-224092 GCA_003297045.1 Symbiodinium sp. clade C Y103
CACATGTAGCAAATCCCAAGTAAAATGGAAGGTGAACATGCCCAAATGTGGCAAATCCCATACAAAATGGAAGGTGAACATGGCCACATGTAGCAAATCCCAAGTAAAATGGAAGGTGAACATGCCCAAATGTGGCAAATNACCATTGCAAACACAAGGCAAATGGTACCAGCCAAGAGATCCAAAAAAAAATCCTAAACTTGTTGCAAAAAAAAATCCCAAAACTATTCCACACCCTTTGTGAATTTGTGATGCAACAGACTGCTGTAGACATACTGCAATTCGATTTTTCATGTGCTACTCCAGAGAAGGATTTCCAAGGGTACTTGTAAAAGTCAATCACCATGAACCTGCGTTTTTGGCTGGTGGGTGCCTGATGGGGCCTCAACTACCGAAGACTCAAGCACATTGTATGCTTGAATGTTGGAGCAGAGTTCCGTTCCTGATCAGATGGATTTCTTTTGTGGACCGTTTTGATTCTTGAAAAACAAAGCCGGCCCTAAAGACATTTTCGGATGGGATTTCCTGAGATCCGAGCAGACAATCGATCCACAAGGTCATCAACCTGGAGAAGCGAGAAGATCGAAGGCGCTGGATGTGCAGGACGCTGTCATGCAGTGGAACTTAGATCGCTGCAGATAAGAGAATGGTGTATGATGTATGATGGTGTTTGCAACAGTACGCAACCAGACATTGGTCTGCATATCACACAAAAATACAATCAGAAGCAGAACATCGTTGAAACTTGAAACTGAACTGCCACTGCACCCCACGTGCACACCAAACGCAGGAGTTGTTTGCCTGCCTTCAGTGAGGCAGGTGCCGATGTCTCCTTGTTGCAGGCCGTGGATGGTGAGGCCCCATGCCGCTGCAAAGTTTGAAAGAAAAGTTGCAGAAGTCTTTTTTATGAAACTGCTAATAGCTAGGGGAGGATATGGACGAATGATGGTTGATGTTTTGCTTGATGATGATGGTGATGGTGATGCTGGTGATGATGACGACGACAGAACATGATGTTGATTCCATATTTATTTGTTTCAAGAATGCAAGACTGGAATTGACAATTTGGACTCTGGGAGTTCCTCACTGAAGCTTGGTGGTAGCCTGGTAAGACGCTGTGTTTTGGGCGTTGGAGGATAGCAACTGTGTGGTCAGGAGGTGGAAGCACCCTTGGCGCCATGGTGGCCAATGGATGAAGCCGGCTTGGAGGCGCAGACGTGTAAGTTTAAGGGAAACATATGGAAAAATAATAAGAGATACTGAGAACCGGAAGACACAGTATTGGACAGAAATGAAAATGATATCCATTAGATCTGGATGTCAATTATATAATGATAATTAAATCTAATTAATGGCAGCAACTTACTTTGATGTACTTGTGGCTCATCGACAGCCCTTCAAGGTAATGCCGTAAATTACATGATGACAGACATCCTCCATAAGACGTTGGCTGATTCCGTGAAGTGAAGATATAAGGATATAAGTTATAAGGATATATAATAAGGACACTTGCATTGTTTTGCGTGAGTTGAAGAATGAGTGACCCGGAACCTGAAGTATCGAAGCGCTCTGTCGAGCCTCGACACAGAACTCATTAGAATGCACTGCTATGGTATACTTGTACTGCCGATGTACGGCGTGGTTGTTGAATGTTGTTGATGTCGCCGAGTACTTTTTGAGGCAACGGAAGATCGGTGGAGGGAACTCTTTCCGGATGAACCCTTGGGTCGCGAGGATGGATATAGGGAAATGGAGGGGCAACGGAGGTGGCATGTCGGATGTTGATGTTCCGTGCAAGTGGCGCAAGTGTGGTAGCATCGGTACTGTAGGTGTGGTAGCAAAATGCCTTGAATGGTGTTGGTCTGAGAATCCCAATGACGTGAAAGGCTGAATCCAATGTACTCTGGACCGATGTTCTTCCATGACCTTGATTAAGAGGCCAGAATTAGACACAATTGATAGAAGAATCGCGCCCAACTCAGTTGAATGACCCATCACCTAGCTTACGCACAACTTCCCCAGTACCAGCATTGCCAAATTCTGTGATTTGGAAGATCTAATGCTGTGGCCTGTGCGCACCCATTAAATTTCATTTTGCTTTGCAATCGTATGCGTGGTTTCCTTCCTTGTCTGTGTAGGTATCACTAAGACTTGCAAGAGAGCGGAGCCTGCAAGTCATTCCAGCTTACCACTAGTTAGAAAACATCAGTTGAAGCCCGCCGCGTCCAAATTGTGATGGCATCACAGAAAAGTCAGGAACTGCGGCGTTTCTATGGTAGAGCAATTTCTAGCGGCTCGGCTGAAAACATAGGATTTTGATTTGTCCATAGTTATTGCAAGTGCAATCCAATATTTTCCTCTGTACTGAGGCATTATGTGCCAAGTGGCAGCCTGTGATTCTCACACTCCCAACAAGGTGAATCAAAGAGGTGTAGATCAGCAATTTTCGGGTCAAAGTACGCGCCCTTTTTGAATTCTCTTGATATCTGTGATGTGAGAATGTGTCTGCACAATATCGAAGTATGACATACTCACGTAGTAGATACATAATGATACATAGTAGATGAATAGGTGTGATACATGGACACTAAGGTGGTGAGAAGGGTGTCTTCCTGAGCCATCGAGCAGCCTGGGAGGCCGCGAAAGGTGCACCGTTCACCCTGAACCTTGGCGGATCTTGGCGGACCAACGGCACAACTGCAGCGATCTGCAGCCTTTTGATCTCTTTTGTTTGTCTTCAAGACAGATCAGCTCAGTACAGACCTGAGCACAAAGGAGATGTGGATACAAGATGATACAAGTCATTGGGCTTCGTATGATCTCATACATATGATCTCATATGATCTCATAAGATCTCATATGATCTGATATTTTGTGTTTTTCTGCACTTTAAGGTTGCTCAAGCAGAAGACACAGAATCGACTTGTTAACTCACGCGCAGACACAAAGGTGTGAAGGTGATCAATATATTTAATATATCTATAATATAAATATATATAATATATGTTTATGTATTACTGTATAGCATAAGATCGGAATGCTGGTTGATTTGGTTGTAGTTGGTTGGAATTTAATCATGATCTATTATGCTGCATGTGCTATATGATTGTGGTTTTTGTGCTTGTGACGATGGCTTTCGGGTGTTTTAACAATGCTCGTGATTTTCTGAGGATCCTCGAAGACGATGCCGTGCCCATGTCTTTTCTGCCACCGCGCCATGGTGAAAGCGGAGACCAAGAGGAGCGGTTGTGTTCCTTCGCTTCCCATCACTGGGAGAGGGAGTTCCTGGTGTTGAAGATCCAAAGGCTATTCCTGGCCTCCAAAGTTCCACTAGATCAGATGATTTCCGATGGCCTTTGCACCAGAACCAGTACCGAAGGCAAACTCAGAATATCTGTGAATGTCTGCGAATCTGCGACTTCAGAATGATCCATGTTTTATGATGTTTGGGATCCATTGGGATCCTGTCGTCTTGCCAAACAGGAGGCCTTCCTCCAACTCTGCTGCGGACGTTGGGCGTCATTGTGGACGGCCTTGTTGGAAGCCACCAAAGCTCTGGAGGCGTCGGGGTGCTGTGGAGCTAGACGGCACAACTGGACACTTGAAAAGAGTTCACTGAGTTCACTGGTGTTGTAACACGACATAACACGACAAACCTCTGACAAAAACCTTATGCATAATCTGTCAGCAGTTATACCATCCGAGAAAGGATACAGTGTTTGTTGATTTCGTGTCGTTGTTGTGCAGGAGGGGGTTATACCCACGACTACATTTGAGTACCTACAATTGAAAACTGTTTGTCCACGACAAATTCAAGCCCGACAAGCCCGACAACCTTGGGAGCCCCATTCCCCTCTCTTTCGAAATACGAGCCCGTCGTATTTGAAATAAGGAGCAGCTCCAATCCCGACAACCTTGGGAGCCCCATTCCCCTCTCTTTCGAAATACGAGCCCGTCGTATTTGAAATAAGGAGCAGCTCCAATCCCGGCTCCTGGGGAGCTCCATTCCCCTCTATTTCGAAATGCGAGCCGGCCGTATTTGAAATACGAGGCAGCTCCAATCCCGGCTCCTTGGGAGCTTCATTCCGCCCTATGTCGAAATACGAGCCCGCCGTCTTTGAAATACGGGGCAGCTCCACTCCCGGATGGCCGGTGCCAATTCTGACGGCGCAAGTAGGTGCGGCGGTGCCCAAACACACTGATGACAGAGTGAAGACCCGGAGACTTTTTCAACATTGAAATAGCAGACACCTTGAGGGTTCCTTATTAAGAAAGTAGACGCCTTGATGGTTCCTTACGGAGCAAATTCTCCTGTCAAGTGGGGTTCTTGGCTTAGCCCCTGGCAATAGCCGAAAAAAACCACACCGGTACGTCGATCCGGCGTCCCAGATTGAAATCACAGAATGTCATAGCCGCCTTCGTGGCTGCAGAACTATCACATTTCTTGCTGCCCCCCTGCGACTTGCAACCAACGAAGGAAATTTTACAACAACACCAGGCCGCGTGAATGCTAGCGGCTTACACACACACACACGACTCTTTCACACACAACAACGTCATACACAGCATTGTCATTTACAGTCATACTATGCCATACTCAACTGGATGTGTGCAAAAGCATCATTGCCATTGATCCGAAGAGTAGAGATCCATCCCAGCTGAAAAACAAGATTTCGCAACATTACAAAGAGATGATGAACAAGGTTGCGGACTGGCATTCGGTGGGTCGTGTGATTCACCGGGTGCCAGGGGGGTTCTTTGCTTACCTTGCTGGCTGGATATTACTTGGTTGCGGGACGGGATGCTCGATGGAGTCATGGTTCTCGTCTGAATAAATGTGGTGCGCGGTGGTTATACACCTCTGTCTGTTGGATTCATTTCTGCCAACTAGAAACGGAAAGCAACCAGATGTTCATGTTAGATGCGGTGCTGACAGTCATTTAATTTTGCCATTCTCATGTCAAGTGCGGCCATGGCAACATGAGACGTCGTTCCTCTTTTCTGAGAAATATTTGCTCACTGGAGAAGGTAAGCGGGAACCAGGGCTGGAGTCAGAAGAGAAATTCTACTGGATGATTCGCCGACGGCCCCTAGGCTGCAAACATTTGATTCTGGGAAAAAAGAGTTGGAAAAATACACCAATGATCACGGTTGGAAGAACGCATTGTGCCAGGAGAGAGGGCCTAGGAATTTCACACGGTTGAGCGCAGCCGAGCACAGCCGACCAGCCGAGCACAGCCGACTACATGACTCCAACCGACTGCAGCTGAGCACCGACCAGCAGTAGAAGCTAACCCGGAACTTACATACTGCGTTGCGTGCGCTAGGTCATGCCGTTCCCTTACACTATATGGAGTGTAGGGTTATGTCAAAAGCCAGCAAAGTATGTGGTTGAGTAGTCGTAGTAATAGTAGTAGTAGAAGAAGAAGTAGTAGCAGTAGTAGTAGTAGTAGTAGTAGTAGTCCTATAGTAGTAGTAGTAGTAGTAGTAGTAGTAGTAGCAGTAGTAGTAGTAGTAGTAGTAGAAGTAGTAGTAGTAGTAGTAGTAGTAGTAGAAGTAGTAGTGGTAGTGGTAGTGGTAGTGGTAGTGGTAGTAGTAGTAGTAGTAGTAGTAGTAGAAGTAGTAGTAGTAGTAGTAGTAGTAGTAAGTAGTAGTAAGTAGTAGTAGTAAGTAGTAGTAAGTAGTAGTAGGAGTAGTAAGTAGTAGTGGTAGTAGTAGTGGTAGTAGTGGTAGTGGTGGTAGTAGTAGTAGTGGTAGTAGTGGTAGTAGTAGTAGTAGTAGTAGTAGTTGTAGTAGTAGTAGTAGTAGAAGTAGTAGTAGTAGTAGTAGTAGTAGTGGTAGTGGTAGTGGTAGTGGTAGTGGTAGTGTTAGTAGTAGTCGTAGTCGTAGTCGTAGTAGTAGTCGTAGTAGCAGTCGTAGTAGTAGTCGTAGTAGTAGTAGTAGGAGTAGTAGTAGTAGTAGTAGAAGTAGTAGTAGTAGTAGTAGTAGTAGTAGTGGTGGTGGTGGTGGTAGTAGTGGTAGCAGTGGTAGTAGTGGTCGTAGTGGTAGTAGTGGTAGTAGTGGTAGTAGTGGTAGTAGTGGTAGTAGTGGTAGTAGTAGTAGTGGTAGTAGAAGTAGTAGTAGTCGTCGTCGTCGTGGTAGTAGTAGTAGTAATAGTAGTAGGAGTAGTAGTAGTAGTAGTAGTAGTAGTAGTAGTAGCAGTAGCAGTAGCAGTAGCAGTAGCAGTAGCAGTAGTAGTAGTAGTAGTAGTAGTAGTAGTAGTAGCAGTAGCAGTAGCAGTAGCAGTAGCAGTAGCAGTAGTAGTAGTAGTAGTAGTAGTAGTAGTAGTAGTACTAGTACTAGTACTAGTACTAGTACTAGTCCTAGTACTAGTACTAGTACTAGTACTAGTGCTGTACTAGTCTGAGCGCTATGTCAGGAAGTTGATAAGTTGAAATTGGAAAAAATCTGTTTGATTGATGGCAAACACTCGCTATGTTGGTCTGTCAATTTGATTTTATGTGTTTCAAACTCACTATTTATTTACCCCATGGAGGTTAAGGGAATGTCTGCAGGAATCCACATGATACGTTCAAGTTATTAGAAGGGGATTAGCATGATCGATAATGAAACATTTCGCATGATCTCCTGCAGACGTTCCCTTAAACCAACTGTAATAGCCACCTCTGTGCAGCCACGATAGTGGCTGCAGCTCGTGCTGCTGCTGCACCACTGCGCCCTGGCAGGTGCGCCCAGGGAATGTGCTTGGAGGATGGGCCCATTTGGTAATTTGACATAGATCATCGGTATAATTTGATGTTTTATGACATATCCCATAAAAGTTATAATTTTATAGAACGGGCTACCGCCCTGGTGCCGCCGACCCCCTTTGAAGGTGGCGAAGGGCACGCTTGTACCCACGAACTTGACTCTTTTGGATAATGAAAGGTTTTTTTTTGCCAGGAAGATATGTTTCAAGCTGGGCCCCAAGCCCCTTCACCAACGTTGGTAGCCAAAGCTCCCGCGGTTGGGCCGGGAGCTGCCGTGGCAAGGCCTGCGAAAGGCGGTGTTTAGCTGCCAGGGTTGCCTTGGAATTGCTGCAAGAGGTGCAAGGGGCTTGCTTGGAGGGTTGCCTTGGAAAGGCCTGCGGAGGGTTTGGAGGGTTTGGAGGGTTTGAGGGGTTTGAAGGCGGGCAAACGGCAGGCTTGAACGCCCTTAAAAACAGATGGCCGTGGTGTTGTGGTGCGAGAGTTCCCTTGGACAAGCCTGCGAAAGGCGGTGTTTAGCTGCCAGGGTTGCCGAGAGTTGCCTTGGAAAGGCATGCGAAAGGCGGTGTTTAGCTGCCAGGTTGCCTTGGAATTGTTGCAAGAGGTGCAAATTCTGCTTGGAGGGCTGCGTTGAAAAGGCTTGCGGAGCGTTTGGAGGGTTTGGAGGGTTTGAGGGGTTTGAAGGCGGGCAAACGGCAGGCTTGAACGCTCTTAAAAACAGATGGCCGTGGTGTTGTGGTGCGAGAGTTGCCTTGGACAGGCCTGCGAAAGGCGGTGTTTAGCTGCGAGGGTTGCCGAGAGGTGCCTTGGAAAGGTCTGCNATGGCCGTGGTGTTGTGGTGCGAGAGTTGCCTTGGACAGGCCTGCGAAAGGCGGTGTTTAGCTGCGAGGGTTGCCGAGAGGTGCCTTGGAAAGGTCTGCGAACGGCTTCGTGTAGCTGCCAGGTTTGCGTTGGAATTGCTGCAAGAGCTGCTGTGGGAAGGCCTGCGAATAGCTTTGTGTCGCTGCAAGGGTTGCCTTGGGAAGGCTTGCGGAAAGAGGGCCTGCGGAGAGGTGTGCACGGCAGGACCCTGGACAATGTGAGGGCCATGGTGACAAAGCAGGTTCCACACCTCCGGTGGTCCTAGGCGCCGCCCCTGCCTTGGCCAAGGCCGGGGTCGGCGGATTATGGGCGATGATTGCCAGTCATGAGTGCCAGTTGGAGCCAACCAGATACTGAAACTCAGGGAACTGAACCCCATAATTCTTTGATGATGACATCTTAATGATGATGATGATGATGATGATGATGATGATGATGATGGTGGTGATGATGATGGTGATGGTGATGATGATGGTGATGGTGATGATGGTGATGATGATGATGACGATGATGCTGATGATGATGATGGGTTAATAATCCCAAGGTTGGAAATCATATATATTTTTAGCCACACATGGCAATTCTTGGTAGGCGATTCTTGGTTGCTTTAGATTTTTTCCCGTTGATTACACTCTTCATTTATGTTCCAAACCTCCCATGATGAATTGATGATTGTACTTAATACTGGTTTGGAGCATTCTCTATTAATTTTCTTTGACATTTTTAGAGGACTACAGAATAGGGACCCAGAATAGCATCCCCTTGACTGAGGATTAGATTTCATCATTCTCCCGAGATGAACAGCATCGTCCGAATAGATACGCATCTTGGCACTTTATTTGGTCATTTGTAGTTTCCCCCAGTTTGTTTTGGAACTAGTTCAAATGATTTCCATCTTTGATATTTTTGGATTGTCTTAAGATTGCGTTCGAATCAGGACCACATGGTTATCACTATCTCCAGAGGTGCTGAGACACTTCGGACAGTCTGGTCCGATAGGTCTCGGCCCTCCAGAAGGTGCCTGGATTGGTGTTGAGTGTTTGTGATTTTTCCCCCAAAATGTCATTTGCGAACATTAGTTGAATCAATTCAGGTCTGCTTGCCTGAAAATCATTGATCACTAGCTGAGGAACTACAAGAAAACCTGATGGGTATCCGGCTGTCGATGGGGCACCATCAGAAATTGGCGAACCCAATCATATGGCTGTTGGTGGTTCGATGAAGGGAGTCTGGATTTTGCATTCATGAGTTGTGAGTTTTAATCAGTTTTTGAGGTTTGTTCCAAAATTGCGGATAACACTTTTATCATTGGTTTACTTTGGAGTCATGTTAAAAACTAATATCTGGAACTGTTTAAAGTAGTTGAGGTCCACAGAGGGGGCGCCTAACACAGGGGTACCCCCAAATCATCTATTTGAATATGATTTTTCATTACACACCATCCATCTTGTGATCCCTCATCTACGGAACCCGCCACAGACAAGCCCCCATGCCAAGGACAAACCTACAGAGATGACCTTTGTAGTTCCGAGAGACCATGCACGACAAATTGTTGTCGAGGATGTGACTTGGATCAAAACATTTTTTGTTGATGTTGGTCTTTGAAATGTTACAAGTTTCAACATTTTTTGAGTGGAACATGCAAATGCTGTTTCTGAGGTCAAGCACCTGCTGATCACCAGGGAAGCTGAACCTTTCAGCCATTTGGAAACCCTGAGGAAACTTGGGCATCTTGTTCAATCGAGATTGGCTCTTGCAATGACAGTTGAAACTTGTCATGTCTTAGTAAATGTTGATTGATTTTGATGGGGGGGTTCAAAATATGATTTTTCACCCAAGTTTGGGGTGTTGGCCAAGTTGGAACTTTGTTTAGTCATGTTTGGTTTCCACTGTAGGATATGGTGGACGAAGCTATGATCAGCGGAGCATCATCACCGGTGGACGATGCTTTGCCCCAGGAATCACCATCACCGGCAGATGCTGAGCCGCTTGAGGAACCACCACCCCCACCCCCCCGCCACCACCACCCTCCCCAGCACCTGACAACACAGATGGGAGGGGGTGGCGGTTGCATCGATATGTGACGTTGAGAAAAATATCATTTACGACTTTTTTTTTGGGGGGGTCCAGTTGCTTAGTTGTTTCAAAATAATTTGTTTTTTTTTTACCAGCTGCTGTTTCTTAGTGCTGAGGTATAACCTGCTCTTGCGTATGGTGTGCTGCCAGTGGCAATGGCTGATCCTATCTCTGCTTGGCTTAGAATCCCTGCGGACATGATCAACGTTGGCTATCATCGATGCTGAAAAAAATGTGCCAGCTGTGCGGAAAGCATGCCTGCTCTTCTGCATCAAAGATCATCGTCCGTGCGTTGGCCTGGTCTTTTTCGACATCAGATGTGGAAAGATTGCTCCATCGTAGAAGCGTTTTTTATGTTTGGTAAAAGATTGCTCCACGGCGGGCGTCTATTTCAAAATAGAATGGAATGGAGCTCCCCAGGCGCCGGGATTGGAGCTGCCTCTCGTATTTCAGATACGGCGGGCTCGTATTTCGAAATAGACTGGAATGGAGCTCCCCAAGAGCCGGGATTAGAGCTGTCTTTCGTATTTCAAATACGGCGGGCTCGTATTTCCAAATAGGCTGAAAAGTGAACGCCCTTAGTCGTGGTTGTCGAGCTCAAAAATAGTCGTGAAATAGGTTCTGCAAAATAGGTTCTGCGAAATAGTCGTGTTTGTCGCTGTCGTTTTTAGCGAGGGCACGGCCAAAGCTTCCGGGAAACGATGGGTCAAAAAAGTCGCGCCTACAGCGCCGTCTCGTGTTGTGCGCCTCCGTGACGCCGCCGTGAGGCTCGAAGGACTGATTGGCATTTGCTTTTGCTGGGTCGTCACCGGTCACCAGGCAGAATGCGTGTGGTAAGGGCAAAAAGGTTTGGTTTCACTATCCAGCGAGTTGGGCATACTCGAGGGATGTGCCACACCCAAGGCATGCAGCACTGAACAACACTGGACATCTGAACAGGATCAGTCACTGTCACTGTCAAATTTTTGTTTCCAAGTGGCATGTGCAGAACCACGATGGTCTTTCCTTACAGGCAGTACAGGTCAAGATTCAGTTGTGACTGAAAAAGATCTGGAAACCCAAATGGGTTCGGTTGGTCTGGTGTTCTCAATGCCTACATACTTGGTCAGAAATGGTGCAATTATTTACATAGTTGCAAGTTCCCTGATTTCCGAGGACAGAACAGCAAATCCCTAAGCATATCATTCAGCTAAAGCAAACACTATGTGTCACATGTCTGGCCCCTTGTGATGCCTAAGTTAGCTTTTTGGGTCGATCTCCTTCGTTCATTCTCTAGCCATGCTCAGCCCTTGCAATTCCAGACCATTGACACCAAGGTTTGGAGAAGATTCGCCTATTGAAGGGGAGCATGACCTGGTTTCAGCGGGATTTTCTACCTGCCTTCATGCCCTTTGTTGGCAAGTGCCGGGATTACAGGCTCCGTGGAGTTGGGGGAAGTATGGGATTTTTGGTGTGGACTTCCAAGGAGGAGATTGATCAGAGGATTTGTGTTGCAGCTTTTTGTGGAAGCATGGGATTCAACTGGGTTGGGATGTATGTATTTACCATATTTTACCATATAAGTTCCCCTTGGTCGACGTCCACAGGCATTAGATTCCGCTGTGTGTTCGCTGAAGTTGCGCGCCAGACATTTCTGTCTTGAAGTGAGAGTTTCGTAAAGACTTGAAGAGAAAGACCAGAGCGAATATGGCCAATATACAAACCGATAGAACCGACTTCAGTAGGGTCATGTTGGCACTATCCTTATATTTTTCATTATTTTTCGCACGATTGCGTTCTTCATTGTCGATGACTTAGAAGTTAAATGTGAACTGTTGTGAAGGATGCAACAATGCCACAGCTTGGGTGGTGGGTTGAGTGTTCAAGAATCAGCAGACTCGTGTTTTTGGTGAAAGTGGCTTATTTACCAGGTTGCAGGGGCAATATTCTCTGAATTGTGGAAGGAAAACACAACTGCGTTGCATTCATTTCCTCATTTCCCTGTCCTTTCAAGCATTGGCAAATAGTGAGCCATCCGAAATTATAACTATATTGTAATTTAATGGCTGCCTTTAGGAGAACTATCTCGAATACGCTTTCATTTTTGACGAAAGTTTTGGGATGTGTCGGGCCAGGCTGTGGCAAGTAAAGATAGCCAAAATCCTATGATGTGCACCCTTGTCATGCGAGAAGCTCCACCAAGGCCTACTGTGTATCAAACCGCGGAGCTGAACTTCTTTTGCGCCTGACATCACTTGAGCCAAAGGCCAGGTCCTTTATCAGTATAATATAACTCCTGCGAGAGAGGTGTTGTACTGCAGGTGCGCAGTGTTTCTTCTTAGGAGGCAAGGGTGGTGGTGTCGATGGTGCTGCTGTTCAATGTTGCGTTTTCCAGCAGAAAGAGCAGTTCACGGCCTTGTTCCCGCGAAGTGTGAGTCAGTTGTCCATAGGTCCAAATCCGCACTCAGGACCCCTATTTGGCGCATTTGATTCCTATTGACGATTTCCTTCCTGGCAACTGAGCTTGGAATATTTGACATTGGATCATTGCAGGGTAACGTGCGATGAAGAGTCAACATTGCCACCATACAGACCTTTACAGGAACATGCAGGGACCATATTTGATTTCACACTGGTCTGATCATTTTTGAGTGATGTCCAGACAACCCTGGGAGAGAGAGAGAGAGAGAGAGAGATAGAAGGAGAATAATGTGGATTTGAGCTAACACCCATGTAAAACTTGCAAGGCAAGATTGGATCATGATCGGGCCACAGCCTGATAAATAATTTGTACTCAGAATCTGGTCCATGGCCACCTGGGAAAATGCGTTCGCTGTGCCGATTTCTCTAGTTTTTTATTTTCCATAGATTTCTATCTCTGCAGTAACTTTCGGCAAGTTGGGACGTTGTGTTGGGCTCTCTGCACTTCAGGTCTTTGGTCTGGGCAACATCCAAGACGTGACCTCGAAGAGTATCTTCAGCGACTCAGCCGATCTCAGCCGACTGCAGCTGCAACACTTTTGTCGAGTTCGGAAAGTGTGATTCCTACAGTCACAGGGTCTAGAGTCTAGAGGATCCATGACTCAGCATCCAAAAGGGATATGATTTTCACTCGATGTCTCTGTGATAGTGCTTTGGTTTCCATATTCCGAGTTGAGAACACTTGTGCCAATTCAAGGCCAGATGGTACAATCCAAATATAGGAGCCAACTGTGGGTGCGTGCCTTCAGAGCACAAGTGCCCCTCAGAAACATCCACTGGTTTTCCCACATTCTGACCCCCTCACCACCTCGGCTTAGGATGGTCTTCCCTGACCATTTCGGCTGCAAACAGCTGAATGTGGTGGCGTTCCGGGAGGAGTTGAAAAGGGAGAATGAAACCATGGCCAGCTTTGAGTGAAGTGGCGGTAAACCCGGGAAACTGGTGTTTTCACCGGTGATTCACGGGCAAATGCACTTACTTCTTTTTCAGCTGGGAAATTGTGTCATTCGCAATGGATCTTCGCCTTGGCTTCTTTGCGCGTTTTTCTCTCTGGAGACAGGCTATGTATCTAACTAATTCTTGTGCAATGCGTTTCTATGCGTTACTTAATCCAGACACATTGCTTCAGAACGCATAAGGTTATTATTCAATGTTATTCAATGTTATTCAATGTTATTCAATGTTATGCACTGTTATTCAATGTTATGCAATGTTATGCAATGGTATTCAATGTTATTCAATGTTATTCAATGTTATGCAATGTTTTTTCAATGTTATGCAATGTTATTCAATGTTATGCAATGCTATGCAATGTTATGCAATGTTATTCAATGTTATTCAATGTTTTGCAATGTTATGCAATGTTATGCAATGTTATGCAATGTTTTGCAATGTTATGCAATGTTCTGCAATGTTATGCAATGTTTTGCAATGTTATGCAATGTCATGCAATGCTACGCAATGTTAGTCAATGTTTTTCAGTGTTATTCAATGTTATTCAATGTTATTCAATGTTATTCAATGTTATTCAATGTTATTCACAGTCTTGGGATGTTTACTTGCCAAGCTGCCAAGGGCAGTGGTTCCAGCGGTTCCAGCTAGCGCAGTTCGGGTTTGTGGTGACAGGACTTGGCTTGGCAACTGGAGAGCCTTCCCTCCGCCGATGGGCAAGTAGTCAGTCAGCTCTTCCAGCCACTTGGAAGAGTCCAACTTTGGGACACATGGCATCAGCTGACCTTCTGAAGACTTCTGAAGTGGGGCTCCACAGATTTCTCTTTTGGCAATCGATAAGATCTGAAACTCCACAGATCTTTTGTCAATGTGGATTTTGCATGGTTTTGGTTTTGTCGGGAGAGCCTGGCAGTGGACTTGATGCTTGAACCGGATGAAAGGACAATGGTCTTTGAAACCAATCATATGCTGTGAGAACCCCCAAGCACCGTGATAGCATGTGATAGTTTCGGTTCTTTTTTGCCATCCATGCAGCAATAATAATCGCAATGCAAGAAAAAGCAGGACTTTTTGGAAAAGCTATGTGGATTTGTCCATTGGTGAAGTATTTCAAGGAATTAGGAAATGGTACAATACTACCCTGTCCTCAGGTCGCTGATGCGCTCAGACATCGACATTGGGAGTGGCTGGCGAGCGGCTGCCGAGACTGTCTCGGAGTTTCTTTGGCTATTTTGGCTCAGAACTGGGAGGATCTCGGAGGGGAAGGCTTCAATTGATTCAATCTTTGAGCTTGAAATGATCAAGCTGATGTCTCGGTTGATTAGTTTACCCCGGACCTCCACATCAGCAGAATAAGCAAGTTACAAACCGAGATGTTGTCAGCCAAACACCGTCAGGACATTTGCGCATGCTTGATCACTCAGAGATTGAGCATTGAGGGTATATGAGTTGCAGACTGTGGCTACATCATCTGTGCCAACTGTTTTGTCTTAGCCATGTAGGCCACAAGACCCAACTCTTGGCCGAGGCACCCCTTGACCAGGTTGGAATGCTTGCGCAGCGTCGCTATGGCAGGGCCAGAGGCAGCAGAGGCCTGGGGTTGCCATGCGCAATGCAGGATGCGGATAGCAATTCCAACAAATATCATCTATGATAGCATTGCAGTTGGTCCCACTTTTTCCCAACTTGTAAGATTGATATCCTAATTAGATCTAGTTAGTATGTAATATCGTTACATATCTGCCTTTGATATTGTTTCAGGTTCTAGGCCAACTAAGCCAATGAAGTGCACAAGCGAACCATTCAGGAAATTTCACCTCATCAGCATTAGTTAGCTGAACCGTGCTGAACCATTCAGGCACTCAGTGCATGTGCGCCAGCCCTCAGAAGCGCTTTAGATGAGTCCTCCTGGCGTCAGTTGGCGCTCGCATTGGTGCAGGAGACTGAAGGAATTTGCAAAGCAGTGATCATTGAATCATGTTTGATTTATATAAGTAGCTTACATGATTTTGTGCTCCTTTTCGCGATGTGACAGTCATAGAAGAAGGTTGCGTAGCAGTTTAGGTCCATGTGTCATGGAGAATAATGATGAATAATGTTCATCCATTTTCTCCATTTCTCCAAAACTCGCGATCACATCTCGTCTCTGCAAAGCACAATGGTTATGTTGTTTGGTGTTCACGCTTCTGCAAAGCAACCCAGGAGCAGCAGAATTGTCGAGATGAGGATCCGGTCCTGGGTCGCTACATTCCTGGCTCGTGGATGTTGACCTGTGTGTACTTGCTCTCAGGACGAGCTGGAATGTGAATGCATCGAATGTGGAATGCATGTAATCCAGCTATGTCGAGAAAATTTGCATTTTGGGTATGCTTGGGTTTTAATTTGTTGGGTTATGAGAAGCGTTTGTGGCCCTTTGGCCTGGCGTGCATCTTAATGTTCAATCGAAGTCTTGACTTCCTTTGAGATCCTTTCAGATCCTCAGCTAAAGCAATGGATTCAACGTCCCGTTGTGACGAATTCACAATTTGTCCTTGAGAAAGGCTTGTCGCTTGTGGTGCCTTCCGCAGAAACACACTTTTTAGTTTGCTGAGCACCATGGACCAATGGACCCACAGATTCCACTGCCTAGGAGGCGCTGAGACTCCCTTGGCCCATCCTGGAAGCTGCGCACCGCGGTTTCCGTCGGGCTTTGCAAAGGTGCAGCGTGCTGCAGTTGCTTGACTTATTTGACTTGGCCAGACTGGATTGGTGCTGGGCAGGAAGGAATGATGGGAAGGGAATGGGAAAGGTATGGCAAGTAGAGAGAGTCACAGAGAGCCAGTTCTTGAAGAGGTGATTGAGGCTGAAAGATTTCACACTGAAATCATGCTCTCATTCTGGTGCCCCAAATATTCAAGGTTGGAACTGCATGAGATTGCAAGGCTCTCATCAAAGTTTCTTCACCGGCAGGTTGATTCCACCCAACACTCTGTAGTACTCTGTAGAGCCCCACGTCATCCCACGTCCTTTTTAAGGATGCCCTTGAGCATGGTCAAAAACTCGGAAACAGCGTTGATGTGAGGCGTGCAGGGAGTTGGTGATTGATGCAGTTACGCATCCATGATCGAGTATGGTCTTGTTATGTCTTGTTACTTGTTGTATATCATTCTCTTGTTCTTTGATGTTCTTTGGAGCTGGTTGGATGTCATCATACCTTCACTAGGTCTCCGAAGAACAAGAATCATCGTCCTCTTTCATTGCGTGGCTGCGAATGGGTCTGGTACTCTGTGAGGCATGCTGCAGCCCTGGATGGTGGCTTCACTGTGAGTGAGTTCCGGCGGTGCTTTGAGACCTCCAAGCCCCTGATATTGAAGGACAGGGTAACCTGGTTTTCGTGGCACCAGTTTTGCACCAAAACACGAACAAGGTCATTTTCATCAGTTTTTATCTATACCTATGATTGACTATGACTATGTATTCAGTATTCCCAAGTATTATCATGTATCACCTGTTCCTGTATACGACATGAATTGGATGACTACGTTTGTTCCAATTTGTTTCCAAGTCTCTGCATTCTTGGGATCTCTCGGGCCAGGATGCCGATACCCTGGCCACAAGCTATCCAAAGGGCTGGGGTCTCGATGCGCTTCACAGATCCGTGGCCAAGCGTTTGACACTCGGCAGCTTGAGATGTTGGCTGTGTAGGTTTCAGATGGTTTCAGGCTACATTATGTTTCTCCCAAAGAGCTGTACATGTTAGGGCTGAAGCAAAAGTGTTAACACAAGACCTGCAGTGAGATTTGGCTGGGCAGGGATGGGGAAGACTCCAAGTACTGGGAAATCTGGCTATTCCATGCTATTCCGACCATGCTACATGCAGTACCAATTCCTCAAGGGTCTCCTGGACTGAAGTGTTGAGCAGCTGAGCACAGGTGCCGTTGCCATATCCAAGACGACGCCCTGGCTTTAACTTCTGGCAGGACGGACACATTTCTGGCAGAATTCTGGCAGAATGGTTGAACTAGGTGATGCTGAAGGGAGAATGCGTGATGCTGATGCACTACTCGGTTGTTCTGGTGTGTTTGGCATCATTTTTGGACCTGGGCAATTTTGAGCACGGAAGTTCCATGAGTTTCCTGGCAAATGACTGCATAGCACAGCAGGCTGCAGTTTCCCAAGTGACACATGGGTTCTCACATATTCTCACATGAAATTTGCATGCTGCCACGGTAGCATGGTCGTGGTCCCACCAGCTTCTTTGAAACGGGTGTCGGAAGCTTCTGTTGTTCTACTGTCTTCCAAATTTATTGTGTTGTCATAAGACATTTGCAGATATTTGCGGTCTCAAACGAATAGGGACGCTGTGACTATTTGATTCAGCCTGGTTTCGGCCGTGTTTGGCCCTAGTCCGTTCGCTTATTGAATGTGAGCTGACTTGCCGAGACTTGCCGAGACTTGCCGAGAGCTTGAGCATCTCAGCATCTCCCTTCCTCTCCTTCACTTGTACCATTGACAGGACCAAGCTCTCAGTGATTCGTTTGCCCTTCGATGAGTACGTGACCTACATGGAGTCGCACAAGGTGCTGGAATTTCACGCAATGGGATATAATAGAAGCGGATACCGATCCGATCCGATCCGGATAGCCAAAGGAATTGGTAATTTTAATTTTGGAGTTTCAAGTGTTGCTTTTGTGTTTCCTTTTTCCGTGCTCATTTTCTTTGTGCCATTGTGCGGACATTGCAAACAGCCTCAGGCCGTGCAAAGATCTTTGAATATCAAAGTTGCGTATGCTGCACCTTACCTCTTCTCCGAAGACATCATTTGTCTGGAAGAAATGGCATGAATCGGCTTCCAAATCTCCAAATCCGCAAAAGCAATGCATTGAATATCATTGAATATTATACAGTATCTAGTTCCTCTCAGCTACAGTCTGTTGTCAAAACAGCTTGACACTCCGTTGCGAGCTGTAGCCACATGAGAGTTGCCGCTCTTGTGGCGACCTCCCTGCGCTTCAGAGATGTTCAGAGGACGTTGAACCACTGTACCTGTTCCAAGAGCTGGAACCAGATCTGAAACAGGCCGGGGTGGGATCAGGAACCCATGGGCACTCTGTAGGGAGAGCTTGCGGCTTTCTTCGCTATTTATATTGTTGAAAATTTGGGGAAGGTTGGAAAGGAGATGAAAGGATATATTTGCACCGTTTTGGATTCCTACACTGTGAGCTCCATGCAGAAACATTAAAAGAATGCAAGGACACCTGACGGATCCTGCGATAGTTGCAGTTTCCCTCGCCGGCAGGCCATCGACCCCAGCTTCCACCCACCGGAGATTTTCAAGGACTTCAGCATACTTCAGCCATAGCCAGCCTTAGCAGCGAGCCTTTCACGCACACCGACAAAAACGCAAAACGCATGTCGAAACGATCAAGTTCGAACTTCTGTATCTTCAGTCAGAGTTCATAAGCAGCTTGGTATGTTGCGCTGCAACATACTGCAGTAGCTCCCAACATGTACAGTCAGTTTTTCACAGGAAATTCTGAGCCAGTACGGCTAAACTCATTGCAGGAAGATTTCTTGCTGGATGCCTATGAGCCTCCTGAGGCGGGAACCAGTCACAGCCGAAGGTGCATCCAACATCCATGATGTATCCATTGATTGATGCGTGAATGATATACGATGTACAAGGATGTACAAGGTATATATGTAATTTAATGCACACTCTCGACTTCTTCCGCTCTGCAGCTGCCGCTGCCGAGCGAGGGGGTCTTGGGAAGTTGTCCGACCTAATGCAAACTGAAATATCTTCTCTCTATATATAATAGACATACTTGTAATATATATATATATATTATATACATATAATGTCCACAACAAGGCAGAACAGTACAAGTAGCACAACAATGCACAACAATTGCACAACGATGTACAACAATGTACAACAATGTACAACAATGTACAACAATGTACAACAATGTACAACAATGTACAACAATGTACAACAATGTACAACAATGTACAACAATGTACAACAATGTACAACAATGTACAACAATGTACAACAATGTACAACAATGTACAACAATGTACAACAATGTACAACAATGTACAACAGCACATATTGAACACATATCGATTTATTCCGTCTTAGCAGACTCCTACAATTTGGCCGCCGGGAGAGAATCACATCCGCATCATCTGCCAGGGTTTCACTGGCCTTGCTGGGTGGCTGCTGGTTGGACCTCCCAGTGTCTCGGCAGATGCGGCAGATGATGGTTCAAGCTGCGCAAGCGATGCTTCAAGCAGCTGTGCTTCGTTTCCGAAGGTTTTTTTTAATGTGAAACATAAGAGGATTGGAAAACATATGAAAAAGCACTGGTAAACATATCTGGATAAATCATCCGGCTGGTTTGGAGAGTGCAACAGTACTGCTCTTCATCCCTCTTGGATCCTTGCGGGGCATGCTGGGACATGCCATCACAGTCCGCACTGTTTGCAGGCAGCGGGTCTCGTTGGCACTTTGACCCTTGGAGTACAGCCGCGTGGTGCCTTGTCGGCACCCAGAGATGCACACGCGCGAGATTGCGTGAGGCATGGGACCTGTCATGAGGAGTTTTGGAACAAAACAAAAGTCTTCCAGCTACAGAGGGAGCCACATGAATCTAGAACCCACTTATTAGATCTTATTATTGTTATAAGTACTTACTGCAACATGTCTTAACTTCAATAAGAGATCCTCTCTTTACTGCCTCAACCTGGGCCCGTGTTCCAGGAACTTACTCTTTGAGGGCAAGAAACTTTGGGCCTTCTTTCCACCTTCGGAGCTGGGTCGAGCAGCGCCTCCCAAAGTGGAGGCCAGGGATCTCCGGCGATAAGCAAGGAATTGGTTGGTGCGCCATCTCTGTTAACTTTCGAACCCGGAAATTAATGCAGTGGAAGTCCTTGCGAAATTTCAGTTTTGCTTGATTCAGCATGGGAAAGGAATTCATGGAAGTCGTGGCGGCGTGGCGTTTAGATGTTTTCTTTCCATACTTAGTTCATCAGTATGTTCTTAGAATTTCGTTGAATGTGGCGTTTCCGCGCTGTTTCGGAGAGTAGGATTTGTTGAAAACGTTTTACAGCTGGAACTAGGATCTTCTTTTTTTCCATTTGCTTTCCTGTTTCTTGACACCTTAGTTTCAAGCTTTCACCTTGTGGAATGCAAGTCGGTAGTGGCGCATGTGGGTACCATTGAGACCTCGTTTGGACATGTTTGGACCTCATGTTTTTTTTTTTTTTTTTCCGACCCCCACACTTGCCCCTACAGAAGGGCTTGGCCATTGGACGCCGCTGCTGTTTGCTGAATACTTATTATGCATCATTTATGCAATATTTGTTTAATCGATTGATGTAGTAACTTGAATTAAATGAATATGCAATATATGCAATTATACCAAAACTTTAACTCACCTGATTCACATATTCACATATATTCAAATAGGTGGACCATGTTGGACCTCAATGTTTCTGAAACCGGGCAACAGTGCGGCGCCCGAGGCCCAGCTGCTGGGTGGCCTCGCGTCGGAGGCGCGCCGCTTCTATGCAGCGCCTCCGGTGCTGACGCTGGCGGATGTGCTTGGGACCGGACGTGAGCCCTGGGGAAAACGGATGGACAAAGAAAAAGATGGGAAACGAAATGGAAACGATGGGAAAAGGCGACAACTAGATAGTTACTTATGTGAAGGCTACTAGCTATGGGTGAACGGTCGTCTAGTTGTAGCTATCTACAGACTACAGAACTTCGAAAGGAAGGCACTTGTTTCTTGTTTACGCGGTTCAAATCTTCCAGATAGAAGCAGGTGATGTCGTAGGTATGCGATCAGGAACTTGAAGGAGTGGCCAGTGATAGCCACGGTTCAGTCGCGGACCTTCACATTGAACTGTGGAAGAAAGTCTGACAATTCTGGTCTGGCAATTGCGATCCCGCCATCGAATAAGCCCACTCGGTCCAAGACGAATTGAGTGAGAGGTTATTTGGCCATATCCGGCCCTCATGCGACGCAGGACACAAGAAGCTGACTCTCTACATTGGGTCTTGCAAGGCCCGGCTGAATTTGATTTTTTTGTCAAACATGGCCTGGATGGGGTGGCTGATTCTCAAAAGAACAGATTTCTTATTGCAGTGATAAAGATGAAATACAAGTAGTTCAAGTTTGACGATCTCTATATATATATATACATATACATATATATACATATATACTGTATATATATATATATACAACAGAGCACGTGGGAAGTTTGGGCTGGGGGAATCTGGACAGACCTGAGGGTTTCAGCTTGTTGAGTATTAAGGTCAGGCAACAACATGCTTTCTGTACATTGCTGTACAGTCAAGTGGCTTTTGCATTCGGGGTCAATCTCGCGAGTGACTTGCTGGCTATGCCAGGAAATCTGACAAAGTGCTTTGGTTTTCCGCTGTGGCTTCAATCTTTTTTTGGACTAGGGAGAATTCTGATATTCTATATCAAAAGCTTCACCATTCACAGACGATATGAGCTGTTCATACAAACAACTCATCGAGAAAGCAATGCGCCTGCTTTCGTTGCAAATTGCTTCCTGCCCATGGGTTTAAAGATGTTTAAAGTCTAGTACTCATCATGCTCTTTCATGATTTTTGTACATTTTTGTCATCTCTCAGGCGACTTTCTCATTTTCTAGAAACAACCCTGCCAGGACCAGGTGATCTCATTTTCATTCCCAGTGGATGGTGGCACTGCACAGTGTCTCGGATGCGTCGGAAACTGGAGCCAGTAAAGCTCAGGACCTATAATCTTTCATCTGGGGGATGCTGAGTGCAAGACTGGATGAACAAGATGTACTAGAATTGTCTGGAATTCTTATTGAGGTACACTGTTCCTTGTGGCTGCACTTTAGGAGTGACAACTTTGGCATAGCAAATCGGGGAGGAAGATCTGTCCTTTTCTAGCTATCCTTACAATTTCTTCCGACTTTTTCGATGTTCATGTCATGTCAATGTTCCAATTTACAAACCCAAACGCATTTCAGAATCAAATTTTAAGACACAACACGAAAAGATGCACGAAAAAAACGACCGGAAAGGTCTTCTGCAAAAACTGCTTGGCATTTCTATATCTATTTTTGGTTTTTGATAGTTCTTCTCCTTTCGGGTTGCATCATTTTGTGTCAAAGTGAAATGCCCCAGGTTTCGCTGACAAAGACTTCAGCGTATACGAGGAGCAGCTTGTGCGAATCTTGTGTCCTGAGGTGATGGCAAAATGTGGCAAATGCGAATCCCACAGATTTGACTGGTTTTTGCTTCTAAAATCTTCTAAATAAAACAAGCATTCTCTAGACCTACTGGCTATATTCTGCGGATTCACTTTGGTGTGGGAATGATATGGAATGATGTTCTTGGTGCATACAGGTTGTGATACCTGACTGAAAACTCCTCAAACTTGGTTGATCAGATGGGCTGGTGGACTTCCCAACAGAATGGTGCTCTTTGCCATGCTGAACCTGTCAGGAATTACATCAACAGCCTTCGACTCAAAGTGCTGAACCGGGATGATCCTGGGGCAACGGGCAAATGTTGATTGCACTTGATGATTTTGAACGGTTTTGATGTGACAATGGCATACAGCAGTAACGGGCCCCTCATGAGACAGAGAGACTCAAGCATAGTGATGTTTGTGATATGCAGTCCCCATCTGCATACAGCACAATGTACAATCGCATGATCGAAGTATACGAGGATTTTTTGCACTTTGCCAGAGGTGGTACTGCAGAGCCATTTGGTGAAGTTCCACTGCCCTAAACATCCTAAACAGGCTGAAAAGGCAGCTGAAAAGATTGTCTATCCAATCTAGCAGCTGATCAGGCACATCGAGCGATCCCCCAGGATCATCTGACACTTACGCATCAGATCCCATTCAGATCCCATTCAGATTCGTTCTTCATGATCTATATATCAGGATTGTCGTGGATTATCTAATTTATGTCATTACATGTCATTATGTATATGATACTATATGTATCTATATGTCATTATTCTAAACATTCTCTTGAGCTCAGGTCACAACTATGCTAGGGCTGAAGAGGCCTTGGCCAAACTACATCCACATATGGCCAAGCAGCTGCGCACCTGGATCCTTGGTGACATTCGGTGACGGACCGGATGGCAGTGACTGATGCAACAAACACACATGTATAAAGATTTAACTAATAATGATCATTCAGGACAAATCAGCACAAGACTATGACGATTGATATTTGATGATCAACTGTCTCGCAACTAGACTTTAGACGCTAGTAGTAGTGCTTCGGTTTGAGATGACATACACACCGTGTTTGGTAAAGTACAGAGGTTTTATGCCAGTACTGGTACCGTAGTTACTGTAGTTCCTTGAAGGATGCGTGGATTAATGCCAAAGTGGGTTCATGATCTCCACGTGCACCAAGGATTTGGCGGTTGCACATGGCACCTCGGCAGTGGCCGCTGATATGTGTGGGACATTGTGGGACAGCACTTGCCTGTAGCAGAGAGCAGGCTTAGTTTGGTGGAATGAAGCTATGCCAAGGGCATTCAAAGAATTTTCAAGTCACCGTTTTTCTTATGTGCTCCCGGCGTACCCAGGATGACAGTGACGAAGAGGATGGTCCTGCGGCAAAGAAACCCAGGAAAAGCTGCAAGCGCCCTGGTGTGGCAGGTAGCAAGTTGACAATTTTAGAATTTCGTTGAGACATGAATGTATGAATCCAGTATGCATGAAGACCTTAATGTCCAGCACATACAAAAACTTCCGAGATAGAGATTGCCGTCCCATTTTTAATAAACAACTTTTGGCACAGGAAGACTGACCAGTTCTTTGAACCGAAGCCAGTGTCTCTCTATGTCGCCTCAAGAAGAATTAGGAGAATGAATTCGTATAAGACTGCCATAGTCTGCCTCAGTTCCACAAATCTCCAGCAGGTTGAGTTTGTTTAAACATGAGATCAAAATTTGATTTGAGATTTCTTGCTACGCGTTGCGATTCCTGTTTTTCTGGGATATTGCAGCTTGCTTGACGTCAAACTGAAAAGGGCATTATGCTTCATTCGATTATGATCGAGCATACAAGTGCCTTGACTTTTCCTGTGTTGGGTTTTGAAGAGCTTTGAAATCGCGAGTTTACAAAGGCATCCAGCTGTTCTGTGTTGGCAAGTGTAGGTGCAAGATGTCAGTTATCAGATTTATCAGCAATGCAATGTAGGTAGATTCGCGCGGTCCATCAGCCATGGCAGCTGCTCTCCTTGTTCGCCTCACTGATGCAGCTGTATTCTCAGCAGCGATTCTTTGGTGTTGTTCGAACGTTTGGGCTGATTGCTTGGCAGCGATGATCATGAAGTAAATCATGACGCTGGAATTTGTTGGATTCCCACCAAACCAATCCAAACCATCCCGTACAACTCGACCTGCCCTTTTACATCCCTTTTACTATCACATACTATCACCAGTCAGCAGCATTGTCTCGAATTCAGCTAACTAGAGGGATCTCTGCTATCTGCTCTGTTACCTGTTTTTCTCAACTAAGATTGGCCCATGTTCGTTCCCTGAGGTTCACTGCACTCAGGCTGGTCCTCCTAGAGAACTGTGTGGTGGTCAAAGTTGGGGCTGTGGAAGCAGGTGCAAGTCTCGGATAAGCAAATTTTCTGTGTGAATTGTTGAATAGACATAACATGGCATAACATTTTGTGCCTTTGATATCCTTTGATATTGAAATCGGTCCAATCGGTTGATGGTCCCCGTGTGAAAATAGGCTTAGGAACTGCTCGCATCACTGGCTCGCAAAACATGAACACTGAGCGCTTTTGAGATGATCCACACACTACGAAGCCTCACAATGTTCATGTGACATCATGTGACATCATGTGACATGAGATCAGATGTTAAGTTTGGAAACTGTTTGATTGAACAGCAGGGTATGGACTTTCGATTCTGCTTTTATTTCGTGCTGACTATCTAACCGCAATTGCAATTCCAACAATCCTAAATCGCTGGAACCTGTGCCCGCCATGCGGTCCCGACGTTTGTGGTTCCTGGCGATTGCAGTCTCTGCCTCAATTGGCCAGAGCCTCTTGTGGTGTCGCCCCCTCACCCTCCGACACAAACGAGAACGGGTGGTTCGGCACGCTGAAGATGAGATCTCGAAGCGCCTGGGACGTGTTTCCACTCCCCGGCGTGGAAGCCAGAGTGAGCAGAGCGAGGAGTGGTGCATTTTAGCTGCTCACAAGTGTTCATAACTCATACCTGTCACTGTTTAGAACTAAGTTTCAAAGTCATCTTTCAAACTTTGGGTTCCCTCCGTCACATTCAGTCACCTTTTGAACATTCTTGGATCTTCTTGGATTTTCTTGGATTCAGGAGGGCTCCTTATCTGGTGCAGTGGGTGGAGCTGTCCTAGGGGGCTTGCTGCTGGGTCCCTTTGGCGCCATCTTCGGTGCCAATTTAGGCTCTGAGTGGGGCAGGAACTCCCGAGGCCCTCCCCCGGAGGAAGAAATCGACGAAGATATTGTGCAGCTGGCACAGCTAGTAGGACGTGAACTGGCAGATGCTATGGAGAGCAAAGCTCGCGGCTGGGTGAAAAGGGATGTACATTTTTTGTTATTTTTTGATATGTTAAGTATGTTTCTTTGATTTTCTTTGTGCCTGTGTGTTCTTCAATCTTTTTGTTCAGCGTTTTGTTCGCATGCCAAGCTTGGGGGAATTTGATATCGAATATCAAGATCACGCAATGTCAACTCCAGGCCGGTGGTGCAAGCCGTCATTTATATATTGGTCTTGATAACGACACAAATTCACAAATTCATTACATCAGAACCCATCCTGGCTCACCCTCCAAGTGTGGCCAGAAATGAGTTCTTTATGTTCTTTGAAGAAAGCACTGAGTTGGGAATGGTACTTGCTTGTGTTTTTGCTTCAACAAACGGAGGTTTCATGTTCTCTCATCTTTTGTTGTGAGCATAGCTGATAATCAAGGTGTGCTGGAAGCAAAGGATACATTAGCTGCAAAGATTGTGCGCAAGGAAGACGAGATCAAAGATCTGACAAAGCGCGCAGAAGCAGCGCTAGAGGCAGACGACGAGGCTGCGGCTCGAGCTTTTTTGGAAAAGAAGTAGCTTGGTGGCGCTGCATGGCCTTGAAGATTTTCGGAGCATTCATGGAATTGATTGTTTCAAACGCTTAAACCTTATATAACTTATATATATATACACGTATATCATCGTATATCCGTATATGTGTTCCATCGTTTCCTGATGTGTTTTTCATACGTAATTTGGTGGAACGCCAAAATGTGGAGATGAGAACAGACATCTATGTTTTGGTTTTAACAAGCCAAACAGGTACCCTTTGCAGCAATCCCTAGAGACAGACATGAGCAAACTCAAGGACTGTCTTGGGTGGAATCGGTTGTGATACCCACTGGTACGCTGCCAACTGTAAGGTTTGTATTTGATGGGAAGATATGGGAAGATATGGGCTTGAAGATACCATGGTGAAGTCATGTTCAAACATCTCCCTACCATCTCTCTACCATCTCTCTTTTGCGGCCACAGGACGCCTTGCGGCGGGTAACAACGGTGGAAGCCAACGTGAAGAAACTGGAAGACCAAGCCCTGAAAGTCTCATCCCTACTGGAGCGTGCTCGTGACGCAACGGGAGCTGAGCGGACGGCCCTGAAGGCAGAGGCCTCAGCTTTTACTGTCAAAGATCCATTGCTGGATCGCTTCGATCTTTAAGTCGACATATTTCGACATGTAATGGGATGCATCATTGACGGGCATCATTAGCTTCAACCCTTGCTGTTCTTGAATGGCAAGCGATGGCAAGCAGGTCCCCAGTAGAGCAGAACGTGTCAAGCATACCCACGACAGGGTTAAGCTTTGCAGCGGCGGGTTGCACAACGGCCAAACCACCGCCATGACAAATCAAAAAGTTGCAGCCTGGCACTGAGATGGAGTGAAGGTAGGAAAGATATGGAAAGGTATGCAAAGGTGGTGAAGGTGCTGGGCACATTGAATGCATTTTGCGGAGAAGTGGTACCCCTCAGCATTCTCTCAGCCCAGTGTGGATGTTTGAAACGGGCAGTACATACAAAGCGGATGCCCGTCAAGTAGGGTCAAACAAGAAACCAATGAATAAGATTGGGATGATCAGTGATGCAATCGCACCATGGTAGGTTGCTTGCTACTTCTGTGGCAAGCAGGTTGAAATACAAGGATTTTGGTGGATTTTGTGAGATAACGTAATTGCAAAGCAATCGCTCAACTGTGCTTTTAGCATCTTTTAGCAAATTGGCCCGGATGCATGGGATGGTACGCTGCCTTGTAGAAGTCTAAGTCCAAACTTGCAATCGCAGTCGATGATAAGTCCAGTCTCCGTTACCCATTCTCTAAGTGTGCGTGTTTCAAAATCCAAAGATGGGTACAACAGCAATTCAACAGCTTGAATCGGTTTGATGCTTTTGGCAATTCAAGTTTTTTTTGGGATTCAAGGCTCCTGACTCCAGCACCTGGTACTTGGAATTTTTGTTGCACAGCAGATGCAAACTAGTTTGATTTGACTGGAATGCCAACTCCCAAGCTCAAAGCTGATGATCAATTTGTGCGTGTCAGGCGAATCCCACATGACTGATAGGCAGGTTTGGGCGCATGTGACTCTGGGGACAATTTAGTCCAGACATAGGCTTCCTCATCAGTTTTTTTTTCTATGACCAAGAAGTGGTGCCAGGGACTCTTGAGATTTAAGAAAGGATGATTGATTTTTAAATAGATGAACGTGTATGTGTGTGTTGGCTTCAAAGCTTTCCTGATTTTTGCATCAACGACATGACTTCATATTCATAGGTATGACATAGAGCCCAAGAGGTATGCAGACAGACACAGGCCATCACAGGCCTGGTTTTGGCGGTTTTTTCACTTGTGTTGTGCTTTGCGGGTATATTGGCTCGAGCTTCATAATTTTCAGCAGTATACCTCGCTCTGCATTTGGGAGGAAAATTCTTTGGAACTGCTCAAAGCAAACATATAAACACATTGTCAACGAAACGTGCCTGTTGCATCTGTTAGGAATATTGCAATTTCAATCGAATTAATGCATTACAATATACCAAACAATAACTCAACGCATTTCAGAATCCTACTGGCTTTGCATTTGCCCTGGCGGATGGAAGCTGTGAAGGGTTTCCTCCCTAGGGCTTTGCCACAGCGCACATTTCCTGTGCTCAAATCGCTGTCGTCGTACCGCAGCCATCGCATCTCGCCGCTTTCGGCCCAGGGATCCATTGCTCTGGTGGCGGTCGGCTGGCGACGGCAGCGACGTGGCCTGATGGGGCTACGCAATTCCAAAGAGGCTGTAGCTCCTGTGGCTCCGCCCAAAAAGGTGGAGGGAGAAACTCTGGTGGAACTGGGGCAGCAAACTTTGGAAGCCATCAGCAGATTCACCAAATCCATCCCGGAGAAAGGGGTGTTTTGGTCGCAATTCAGCTTTCATGATTGTATGTCACATTCAGAAATATCCAAAAACTTAAAGTATACATTGACATCATTGAAATACATTAATTTCCGTTTGCTATCTGCTGTGCTCTATATAATCGGATAGTTTGAATTAAATCTTTAGTGGAGATTTGTTGTCAATCTGCTACTTGCATATTAGATCATATTACACTCCTGATAGTGAAGCCAGTTTCACACTGGAATGCGTGAGCATGACTTGAAAATCGTCTCACAGCCTGTCACTGGCAGCAGATCTCGACTATTGGCATTTCTTTGCAGCATCCATTGCTTGGCTCCTTCCTGTTCAAGACCATGGTTTTCGCAAGCTTTCCAAAGCAATCGTAGTGTATTGTCGAGACAGGCTCTAAGTCATCCCCTGGCACCAAGCCAATTTCCTTCGAGGTTTGGAAAGATGTGGAACCTGGCCAACTCGCTGCGGAATTCCAGAAGGACTACTGTTCTACCAGTGATACCGGCTGTACCGGTTGTATCGGTCGTACCAAACCGAATATGGCAATGTCGTGCAATGTCCCTGTCTCCAACCAGCATCCATCACCTAACACATCACCCAACACAGAGCCTGGAAGCCTCCACAGGATCCGCCCGAGGGGCCCACGGACTATGGTCAGATCCTGCAGAAGTTGGAGAAAAACATTTTCCCCGGAGCACTCAGTGTCTCTGGCGAACATGGCGACCGTGGAGCTCATAGGGCTGGACATCTCTTATACTTTTTTAGCTCTTTCTAGATCTCTTATAGTCTGTTTGTGGTTCACGAGCACTTGATTTCTTGCCTTCAGAATACGACCAACTCTCCCATTTGCGTCTCCTTTGGGTGATTGTGCCCAGACGCTGGTCCCTGAGTCTCTCAGATCGTGAGAGGGTATGGAAAGAACAAGATGAAGGAATTTCCAAAAGAATAAAAGGAATGCCATTCTATGTCTGACGAAGACAAACATGCTTCACTTCAAGCTATTTGACAGTCCATATTAGTTTCCAGGTTGGCAGCACCCGCAATTCATGGCCTACTATCCCTCGGCCAGCAGCGTTCCTGCCATCCTCAGCGAGACAGTGATTGCCAGCATTGGCTCCGTCGGTCTGCAGTGGAAGTCTAACCCCATCGGCACTGAGCTGGAGGTGGTAGTCATGGACTCTGGCCACACGGGGATGGCATGGTTTCATGAACTAAAATTTGGATCCCTTTGAAAACCCAATGTGGAATCATGTCACGGACAAAGTTGCTGTTCAATAGCTAGCAATACCTTCAGTGGCTGTTCTGGACGACTCTAACAACTACGTGTGGTCATTTTTTTCGGGCATTCACTTGTGCCAAATGTCAGAAAGAGTCATTGTAGCATTGCATAGTATATACAGACTCCTTTGCAAGGAGGTGCTCCGTTCAAAAACCAATCATCCTGAAGGAAAGCAAAATTGCATAAAATTGCTATACGATGCTATAAGATGCTGTATGACAGCATTTCTCCTGTCTTTTTGGCTCGCATTCACTTAAATCATCACAAATCCTTATTGGGTGAGCACCTTTGATCTTACGAAGTGGACAAGAGTGATGGAAATGCCTAAGTTGGCAAATGCGCTTTTAGCAATGTTCCTCCTGTCATCCAAATCTAAGGATTGGGTCGCCAAGTTTCTTGGTCTGGGACCAGCATTTCATCACACTTCTGGCGTGGGTGGTGGCATCATTCAAAACACTGCAGGCTAGCCTGGATGCTTGAGACATCTTGAGACATTCATTTCTGATTTAGATCTCAGGGAGCTGCCTGATGTTTTTCTGTGGGATATTGTGGGTATTCTTTTCATCTCTGTAGAGTTAATGAAATGTTAATGGCAGTTCATAGACTTGTCATTTGAAAAAGGTCCCCGAGGTCCCCCGAGGTCCCCCGAGGTCCGAGGTCCCCGGAAGGGCATCTTCCCAGTGCTACTTTTGGTCTTTGGACCTCGGCAGTCTGCGATTCCCTGTTGAGACCGAGACACCTTGTCATCAATTTCCTTCAAACATATCAGTATGATTCAGTATGGATCTCACATGATCTCATGATATTTGAGCCACCTGCCCCTTGGAAGACCATCCCCTGATGTTGGACGAAGGCGAAGCTATGCTGAATATGATGATCTGCGCACGAACGCGGATGCATCGCCGGCTGCAGCCAGATCTGCTACTTGCCACACATTAGAAGAGTTTGTACTGTACTTGTATGTGATTTCGACAATAGAATTGATAAGACGCTATCATATATAGATATCATAGAAAACCTTGCTGGAATCAATCAGAAGACCGAACAAATCCTCAAAACATTGAAATAGAATGAAATAGAAAGTGTCCCTGAAGCCATTGCAGCTCTTACGTTTGGTGGCTGATGGTGGCTTCTCATGGCTTATCCTTTGGGGTCGCCCAGGTCATGGGAGGATGCTTTTCATCAGGATTCTTCCTCCTTTGCCGTATACATCTCGGATCAAGCGCATTTCAGCGTGGAGACACTTGGAGGTCAACAGTTGGCATCGCTGTTGATATTACCACCGTTGTGATGGTTTTATGCCTACGCCTTCGCAGGGTAGCAGACTGGGATATATGGGATCATGCCTGGCCTTTGTGATGCACAACATTGTACAACTACAATACGTTCAAAAGAGAACAACATGGGAGGCCCATCAACCACCTATTTTGGTCAGCGAACCTTGAAGTATGTCCCATGGTTGGAGGTTCGGTGCCCCTTTCTGGGCACAGCTGTATGTGCATATTCGGCAATGCTCAGCAACAGCTTGGCATTGTTTTGCAATGTTTGAATATGTTTAATGATTATATGTAATACGTTTTCGTTTTGATCGAGTTGGATGAGACATATTTGTTCTGGGAAACTCCTCCATGGTCCAGCCATGACTGAGGAAAGCTTGCCGTTTGGCAGGGCTGCGCTGTCGCCGTGTGCCTGCGCGATTAGAAGGAAACTATAGCCTCCATCCGAGCCTTCTGCCTAAAGGGGCTCATCATGGCTCATCTCTAGACAGAGCGGAAGTTGACGGACAGACTCTCACAGCCAGCAGTATGTAATTGACACACTGATCACTTCGTGACTGGATTTCAATCTTCAGTTTGGGATATTGAATGATGTTTGCAAAGGTTGTAAATGGTTGTAACCCGCAGCCGCTGATTAGGGGTGGCATTCATCGTTCCACAATGTTCCACATCAAGCAAAGGGATTGAGAAGGACATAGAACTTCTCAGAAGGACGTAGTTCCCATAGTTCTCCATTTCTGCCCAGGTGATGTGAAGGAAGCGATGGAGAAAGACCGTGCTGCAGGCGCGGCAGGAAGTTGCAGCCGTCCACATCGAGTTGTGGCAGTAGCTGGGCAGCTTCCATGGCTGAAATCGTTTGCCCAATCGGAGCATAGCCGAGCCAAGGGAGACAAAGACGTCAACGGGGTCAAAGGGAGTGAGACACTCTGATCATGACAGAGTCAAAATTGATATTTACGACAAATCAAACATATGACAAATATATGACACAATATTACTCACTCTGATCGGCGTTTGGAAGACTCTGATCATGATTCATGAAGTCGTCGCTTTGGAGCCTGGAGGTTTGAGACCAGTGGCATTGGTCTTAACCTATGGATCCACCAACACCTCAGGTGCCTTAGCTCAGGTGTGTTACAGTATTGGGGATCTGATGCATTCCATTAATTCTACTATTCTATGTGTATGTTGGACAGAAACCACGGCAAATCAATAAAGCACAACAAAGCACAAACAGCGGAGCAGATAAGTCGGACCTAGGATCAAGGGTAAAGTTGCGATTCCATGCAGTTTTCAGCTTGGTTCACTGGGAGGTCAACCATCACAGGCACTGACTTGACCCACCTCAAGAGTTGCCCACCCAGGAACCGATGATATTGCCGCCTTTAAGGATTTGGCGAAGGACATTCGGAGTTGATCATTCTGGAAACCTGATTTGATCGTACACACAGAAGTGTAGTAGAAACTCTGCAACAGAGGTGTTTTGTTGAAGGATTAGCAGAGATTTGCCAGAAGTTCTGCACAGCGCATGCAGTGGTAGGCCAGATGGCCCAGGCTGATCGGGGATGTTGGAAGGATGTTCCAACATGTGAGGTACGGTCAAAACTCTGGTATACTAACTTATGTATTGAGGGCTCATTGGTGTCTGGAAAGTGCACAAAACACTGTGTAGCGATAGGGCCC
>BGPT01000401.1:224108-290358 GCA_003297045.1 Symbiodinium sp. clade C Y103
AGCGATACCCCTAGCGATACCTTAGCGATACCCTTTTGTCCAAAAAGTAGCCCCAGACCACTAATAGACCCTTTCCTCTTTTGCTTTCTTTAGCCTTTCTCCCTTTCCTTTCTTTTCCTGTCCTTTTCCTTCCTCCTTTCCGTTCCTCTTCCTTTTCCTTTCCTTTTCCTTTCCTTTTCCTTTCCTTTTCCTTTTCCTTNTCCTCCTTTCCGTTCCTCTTCCTTTTCCTTTCCTTTTCCTTTCCTTTTCCTTTCCTTTTCCTTTTCCTTTCCTTTTCCTTTCCTCTTCCTTTCCTCTTCGGTTCCTTTTCTTTTCCTTTCCATTTCCTTTTATTTTCCTTTTCCGTTCCTCTTTATTTTTCTTTCTCATTTCCTTTTCCGTTCCTCTTCTCTTCCTCTTNTTTTATTTTCCTTTTCCGTTCCTCTTTATTTTTCTTTCTCATTTCCTTTTCCGTTCCTCTTCTCTTCCTCTTTTTTACAAAACCATGGTTAGCGATAGGCCCCCCCCCAAAAGCGATACCCACTTTTTTTGAACCAAGCGAAGAACAAGAGTTTTGACAACGGCTCATGTGCGTGTTCGCATCGTGTCGCGCAGCGCAGGAGGAAGATTTGTGGATTCATGTCGATGCCGCCTACGCTGGCGCTGCTTGGGCGTTGGATGAATTCCGCAAGGATTCGTAGCTTGGATTCCGTTTCCTTTGGCCTTCCCCTCCATTTGCAAAATCCCACACAATCAAGAATCTGCCAAATATGTCGGATTTGCAAAGTTGGCTGACTTAATCAGTCTACAGCTGAGTGTCCATGCCAAGGCGAAGCAAGTCATTCACCTGTGTACTGTGTCCTAATGCAAAAAGGCTACTCCTCGATCATGGAAGATCGCAGCAATCCGAGGCAAGCAGTTAGCGATGTGGTCACCTCAGTGTTTCTTGAACGCAAAGGTGGCTGGTGGCCTGTGCAAACGCGTAGTTCTCAGATCAGCCCCTGGTTTGTTGGTTTTGGATAGCTCAATGTATGACTAGGATGTGAAAGTTATGAACTGTTTGAATAGAACTTGCTGTACTCATCTGTCCAATTGACTACCGCACAGACTTTACTATGTGTCTTTGCTTGGCCCTGGCCCCTTCCCCTTTTTGCTGATCCGGAAGGTTGTTTGCTCAGTGGCCCCACACCTGGTACAGTGGATGTACATGTCATGAGCATTTATCACCCAGGATCCTTGTGGCCAATATCAAGCTGCACCAAGGTCCGGTACATAGAGGCAACATGTTGTTCGGCAGTTGCGGCTAGTATCACTGTGCTTTGATGGATCACTTTAAGGTCCCAGATCCCATCTGTGAAGATCAATGCAGTTTGCTGTTATTTATCACAGTTATCACCAGTTGTCACCAAGGAACATGAACGGCTCCAAGTGGTTCCTCTGTGGTTTTGACTCGGCGTTTCTTTGGGTTCGAGATCGAAATCTCTTGTTGGACGTCTTCTCAGCCTCTGGGGTTTTCATGGCGGAAGTGGGGGAGACGCGACTCGCCTCAATCTGTGCAAAAAAAATCTGGCGATGCGAATACCAAAGAAAGTGTTTGCTTCTAAAGTTCTCTCTTTCTCGCAACTTGGGAGACTTGCATTCAATAAGACTGGATTGTCATGCGGAACAAGTTGAGACTGGTGGCGAAAAATACAGATGCAGCTGCATTTTGAAACATGACTTCACCACAAGCATCTCTGAGCGTTCCAGATCACTACCACTAGGTCAATCTACAATCCAGAGTTCAAGGACCAGATTTAAAGACCGACGCATTTTAGTGCGAGTTCAACACCGATATGGCCGATATCTTTGTTTTTAACCTTCAAAGCCCGACATGCAACTTTCCTTGGCATTCTGAATTCATAGAAACTATGAATACATTTGACACTGCAGAATTCAAGACATTGCTACTGTATCATGTCCCGCTACTAATTAAGGAGCCATCATCACCTTTTGTCCTTTCCGTGGGTATTTGCCGATTTGAATTCTTTCAATCTAAAGTTTCTTTGCTGGACGCTTTAAAACATTGAGGTATTGCTGAGATGACAGAAGCCGGACTGTTCTTGAGTAGTGTGTTGACAGGACTGGTCAGTTCCTCTTGGCCGACGCTTCCGGGCTTTAAGCTTCTTGTCGAAAGCAACGCAGCGCAGGGTGACGGGCAAACGAGATTGCTGTCTGGGCAGCCTTCCAATTTTTTGTGCCACAAAGTATTGCGCAACGCACATCCCGAATTGCCAGCAGGACACCAACCACCCCTGGGACACTTGCCAAATACGCAAAGCAAAAGACCATGTGGCTCACCGCTCATGGTTGACGGTGTGAATTGCACAGACTGGCAAGACAAACAGCATCATCACCTGATTTTTTCAAGAATCATCAAGGTTTCTTCCACAATCTGAGGAATTTGGATGGTTTTTGAGTACTTTGGAACCTCCGGTGTCCGCTCGTACATTCAACAGGCCATCGACCAGGCATTGGTGGCGTGGGGATAGACAAGGGTGCTGCAGGGGAGCCAACCAAGTCTTCTTTCCGGAGATTGCATCCAAGTTGTACAGTTTTAAACTATCAAGTTGAGTTTGTGAGCAGAGAAGGGCACCAGAGCATCACTTCAAGTTGAAACCAGATCAGCTAGATCTGATTTTCTGATGTTTCTTGAGTTTTCTTGAGTTTTCTTGAGTTTTCTTGATACGTCTTTGAAATCCGTGGGCGTTCTCAATCTGAAACTGCACAGATTTGCACAGCTTAGAAGGCTTTCGGATGCTGCGGTTCCGTCATGTTGCGTCGAGGCCTCGTGGCTTCGATCCAAGATAGAGGAAACTCCTGATCTATTCGAACAGCCCGTGCAAACCAAGTTCGGCTTAGCAGCTTGTTGAAGTATTTGAAGATATTTGAAGTCTGATGGTAGTGGAGATATGTGGATATGTGGAAACTACATGAAATTACAACAACTATAATGATTGATGGGTACATTATGATGTAGATATTTAATCTATAGATTCACCTGCTTGGCAGATCTTGGAGAAAGCCCTCTCACACTTCGGAGATTCCTTGCAAGGGATCCATTGAGAGTTTGGCAACTCTTTGACAACTTATTGCAATTGGCTTAGTCTGGCCAACAGTTTCAAGACATTCAATAAGCCTACCTCTAGTATTCTCTGTGCGATCTTTTGAGCCTTTACAGTAGGAGTCATTTTTGCTTCCCAAAGCTGCACACTTTCAGAGGTGTGTGTGCGGAGCGTCAAGGGAGAGGAGACCACACAACAACTTGCCAAGCATTTGCCCGGACCACAGATGCTCATGCAGCTTCAGAGAAGATAATCAGATACCCAGTGATGCACTTGTTCTTACCCTGAGATTGCAGCTTAGAGCTTTTATATCAAGGTCAGATTTGGGCTACGGCATCGCCCCATCCAAGATTTGCGGAAAAGATGCTTCTTGCTTGCATGCCGTGCTCATCCATGCGCAATCTGATAGCACATCGTTTCCCTAGTTATCCTAGCTTGGTCAGTACTACACTGGTGAATTACTTTTTTGATCTTTTTTGTACTTGAGTCCATGAATCCCAATCATGCCTGCTGTTGCATCCGCGGTACCTGCTATACAATACTGCATCTTTCTGGGCTGAACGGTTTGTGAAACTGCTGACAACAGGGCCGAGAAGTGACTTCATTTATGACGCTCTTCCGCCGAGAAAGTTTTTCTTGGAAATGGAAAGTCAGCTGATACCTGGATACATCCAGAACATTTTAATCTGGTTCGTTCAGGATTGACATAGTCAGTTCATACTTTGAGGCTCAGCAGGCTCAGTCTGACTCTTGAGTGACTCGTCGCCTGGCTCCGCTGCTATAGGCTTTGCGCATCGCCTTGGGTTCTGCTGCCACAACGCAGGCACTTCATCTGAAGCAGTGGGCTGGGGCCGTACAGTGCTGCTGGATGGAAGGTCAGTGGGCAGATATTTGTACTGACGTACTAAATTACCAATCAAATGTGCCAGCTTCACTATCTTCTGCCAAAGCACAAGACTTTCCTTGGAGAGCAAAGTTGTATGATCAGAACAAGAACCAGCACAGGTGGCAGGCATGGGGGTTCATTTGAGATGGAGAGACAATCAGAGGTATTTTGCATTCAGAATCCACAAAGTCCACAGCAAGCGGAAAAGACACACATATCCTGACCCCTGGAATCGCGTGGCATTTTGGGCCATTGTGTGGCGAGTAAACTGCTAGGGAGTCGCCAGATTCCCCAAGTGATTTCTCTCACCATAATATTACCCGAAATTTATCTCAACAGAAGTTCATGTGCCAAGTTACATGCTGGAAGAGAGTTACAGCATCCTGGAGCGGTGAGGCTCATGTCGAGCAGCTGTGGAAGGACATGGTGACTTTCGCTGAGCAACACTGAGCTGCGGCCGGCTGCTTGGGCTGGACATGGCAACCCATCGCCCCCATCGTTCTCAGATGTTAGGCCCTCATAGTGTTCGGTGCTTCCAAACGCAGCAACTTCCTTCGATACTGCCAGCTTGAATGCTGCAAGATTGAAAAAGATCACCTTTAGGATGCACATTGGATTGAACTGTGGTGGATTTTGGACATGGCAAAGTTTCAGCATACAGAAGAATATGCAGAAACATCCAACTCATTTCGGGGTCCTTTTGACATCCTTTTGACATCCTTTTGAAACCCTTTTGACATGTAAACTTCTCCTTTTGATGTCGCCTGACCATGGGACCCACCACAGCTTCATGAAGACAACCTGCGGGCAGAAAAATGATGAAAACATGTGGCAGGAGACACACGGGAACAGTTGGGTGGCAGACATGGGATGTTTTGGACAGAGTGTGCGGAGTATGGCCGTTAAAATGTTGTTAAATTTAGATAAATCTGGTCTTCTCTCTTACATCGTCTGACTGGTCATGTGCATGCGTGCTGCCTGCTGCACTAGCTGACACACCCGACGCACAAAGTCCTGCCTCAGGTGCAGTCGACTGAACATGGCAATTTTCTCTGTCTGGTTTTTGGCGCCACAACAAGGTCATCATAAATGGTAGTTGTAGTTGCAGATTGAAGGACGTCGTTCAGAACTAGAACATGGCAGTCATTGGCCGAGTCATTGGGAGTCCAAGACTTGTGGCGCCCACTTGTGGCATCCCGAACCCGGCTTAGCTCAGAGAAAAAGTATGTTTTGGGCGAGAGAGAAATCCTACAGATTTGCTCGTCATTGAAAGGTGAACAGGTGATACAGGTGCAGTTTATGTGGCCTATCATGTTGTTTTGATAAATCGCACAAAACTCTTGTATGTCCTAGTCACTGGAAAATTACGTGAACATATAGGCTGTCCAACAACACTTAATACTACTGTATTATATTGTATTATACGGTACAAAGTCTCCAACCTCTTGAACTGGAATCAACCTTTCACAATGTCTCAATGCAGAAACTAGTAGCATATTTTATAATAATGCATCATACATTATGGAAATAGATGCTACTTTCTTCGGACAATGTCAGCTGTATGTAGTTGATGGGTTAGAGTTGGTATTGAGTATCGGTGTGATTTAGATTGTGTTCTGCCACAATGTCCTGCCATTGACGAAGTTTAAACTTGGCTTGGTTCAGAGCCAAGTTTATTCCGTAAGATTAATATTCGAGAAACTCAAACTGACTCAGAATGGTTTTGTGTGTTGTGCAAAAGCAAGTCATTTGCTACGCTTTTTGGCAGTTTGTCAATCAAAGATACTTGCAACGCTGATGGGCTCAATGGCTTTTAATCTGTAAAGTGTTTACCCACAAGTCATGAATGCAAATCAGAAGCAGATCAAACAACTTCAAAGCCATACCCGTCATTTGGTCAAGACTTCATGGCGGCCACCCAACACAAAACACTTAGACTCAGTCTTGAATGACGAGGAGTCAAGATCGTGTGACATGAAGTGAGAAGCTGAGTCCCAACGTCCTGGCCTCAGCTGCAAATCTCCTTACGATCCTTACATCATGGCGGCAGTCCGTGTGACTGTGCCGCTACATGGATCCTGTGCTCCGATTCTTCCGCAGGCCAGGGAGGTCAGATCGGGGAAGACTCTGGCAGCGGTAAAACCAGAACCTCTTTTCTTGAGATGAGCGTGTCATCCCACTTGGGAGAAAGACGAGAAAGCATGATCAGAATCAGTACTATATTAGACTAATTACTAGTTAACGGTGTTTTCAAGCAATGCCCTCTTAAAGACTTTGGAGCACTCGTACCACTGTGGTTTTCCATCAAGCAGCAACCTGTCAGTGAGGAGTATTCAAGAAACTGGAATAAATCTCAGGTCCATCCCATGAATTGCAAAACTATCTCCAGCCATTGAACTGAGGTGTCAGCTGATTTGCATTTGGTGTAAAACTAGATCCTTCTGGAGCTGCTTCGGGATTAATGATTTCTCCCATGAATCTTTCCTTCCAGTTCTTGTGCCGTTGTCTCCAGGCAGCAATCTTTCTGTTTTTGTTGCGATCAGGTCCAAAACTCGTGTTGATGAAGTTGATCTACCATCACCCGACCAACATACACCCTCACAATCTCTCAAGTTTCTGAACAAATCCTTTTCAAACCCACAATTTGGCGGGTCCATGTTAGTTTGGGGGAGGTAAATCTGAGCTTTTCATCAGAACAAAGGCCTGGTCTGACACAGAGCGGACTGGCACAAGTGGCCAGGAAAAAGCATCATTTGGCACCAAGACGCTGAGACCAAATGGCCAAAATGGCCATGGCCAGAAGCAATCTGCAACGCATGGAATGAATGCCATTGCATGCAGCGTGCTAGGCATGGTTTGCTGGGTGCTCAATCTTCGGGACGCTGAATTTGTTCAATTTGATTGACTCGAGTGGATAGTGACATGGATAGTGTGTTTGGTTGCCGTAAGCTTTTTGGTGTCAGAGCTGCATGAACCCGCAGTGTGGAAGTGGAGAGTAGCAATAGCAAGATGATGCAAGATAAGTCGAGCACGCATAGCCCCATCATAGCCCTATATTTTGTTGGATGAAAATCCAACCCTTGTGGCGAGGTTTGCAGCAGCGCAAATCTAGTAGAGGCCACCGCCTGATGAGGCGACAGATGGCCAAATCTACACTGGAAACTCGGAGATCAAGGGATACGCACAGCAATTTGCAGCGATGTCACATCAAATTCTCCAAGGCAAGCAGGTTTCTGATGGACACTTCTTCAAGGCTCTAGTGCCGGTGCTTTGGTCAGCCATGGGTTAAAATCCAAGTGTTCCGTACTGTTGCAGCATTGCACTTTCCACTACAGTACATTCATTTTTTAAGCCAAGTGTAAGATCGGATGAAATTGCGACGTTGATCCGCTATTGATTGCATCTTTTGTTTTGAGTTCAGAAATACAGCAAATACAGAGTGATTGAGACAACAACTGGATAATTTACATCAGTTAGACCAGTCCACTTAGAACTTAGAACTGTAGCCCCAACTGTACCACTCTATGATTGGCATGTGTTTTGTTTTGCGAATTGCTAATTACTGTATGTCTGTTGAGCTTGTTGAATTGGTGGATCCATTCGAATCAATCCAGTTCTGAGGAAGCACCTCCACAGAAGGCAGTGGAGACTGAGATGACAGAGATGCTTCAGATGTGGAGATGACCATGTTGGTGATTTTTGCCAGCGACGCCGATGTTTGGGTTTTCTACAGTAGTGGGTAGGTGAAACAGATTGGCCTGATGATTGTAGAGGTCTATGTCTACCACGTATTTGTTTAGGTCTTGCCATGTTCAGATTAGTTTTCCAAGCCAGTGCTGCTTTGTGCTATCCAGATCGAACATACAATCTTTGTGACTTTGTGACGAAACAATCAGCGACCACAATTGTTTTGGCCTGCTTGCTGGTCTTTTCAGACTTCAATGTACGAGTAGCGATTCGGGGTATCAGCCAGCAAGTAGCAGTCACAGAACTTCAGGTATCTTCAGGTAGAAGCATGTATCAAATATAATATGAAGATGGTTTCATTTTAAAACCATTACTTTTTTCTTTCGCACGAAGTCCCAGAAATCTACTAATTATCCAGATTGACATTGTATGAGTAGTAGAATTATATTGGATATTATTGCTCATCTACAGATGTGTAGGGGACAGGAGGATTAAGAGTTTAACCCCTACTGTACTTGTGGGTTTTAGCAGAGCGCCTGCTTCTGGAGGTCAAGCAGCAAATTTCACAAGTGACGCTGCCTGACACCACGATTGTTGCTTCAGTAGAGGCTATGGTGGGATGCTGGGATGATGGGTTTTTGTTTGTTGGTCCATGCTGGTCCATTATCCAGTTCGAGGCCAAAACACATCAAAAGCCTTCAGAAGCCCATTAGAAAATGTAAACAGATCTTTAGTCTAAAGATGTCTAAAGCAACTATTAAAAGAGGTGCAAAAAGACAAGTTGCAAAGCGTTGCAAAGCGTTGCAAAGCTTTGCTCAGTCGCCAGGAGGCCGAGAAGGTCATGGCAAAGCTCCTGAGCCTCAAAGAAGCCGGTCGTTTCCACGCCATTGATACCGAGGCAGGTTCACTGGCGCTCACCAAGCGGTCGGGCAAAGATTTTGATGTTCACACGCTTTTACAATGTAACTTTACACAACTTTACAATGTTCGAGTTATGTGATTCTTTATGAGAGAATCATGGTGACTAGTGCCGGCAGGCCAGGCAATATTGGGTGCTTTAAATATGTTCAAGAGTTGAAAACGGTGACAGAAAATGATTTTGTCTGGTTTGCACGGTTTGTACGCAGGGTGTCCTTTTTGTGTTTTTTTGTGGTTGCTTAGGCTGTTTAGTATCAAAAAGGGTGGCACCGCTGCTTGCCTGTGCACCAGGTTCGGGGCTGGGAACCAACGCTCAGCCCATACTTGCATGGTGAGGCTGGGCTTGAAATGGCTTGAATGGGGCCATTGATCGAGTTTTGCATTTCTGGTACTTTGAATGTTTCTGTTACTTCGATCTGATTGTTTTCTCCGAAGGACATTGAGGTGCAGAGGTGACAAAGAGAAGGGGTTCCGGATGGTTCCGGTTGGTTGTTTTCTGCTGTAGCGTAAAGATCAACTCCAGGAAATTCCTGGAAGAATGCTTTGCAACATGCCAAAGGTAGGCATTGGATTGGAGGTGGAGGTGCTGGGTGTAGTTCTACGCAGAAACATCCAGTCTTGTTGTTGTGATCAGATGCGCGCAGATTGATCCCATTTGCGCCCTGCGCAGGTCATTTGTTGGTCTATCTATTGCGGGGATGATGTAGACTTTGGCAATGGACCGCGGATCTTCATTGACAACATGGATGAGGACCCTGTACTTCTTGCTTCAGCACAGATTGTCAATGTACCATGTTTTATCTATCAACACTGGTCACTGGCTTGTCTTTCTTGACTGATGATGGCAAAATATGGGTCTCAAGCAGTTGGCATCAAGGAGTGGAACTCTTGTACCAAGGTAAGATCTTTAAAGTTTCTGGATACCGCTGCATCCTTGACAATTTGGAAAAGGTGCGAAAACAACACAACAGAAACTCCACAACATTTTGGCGCTTGGCAAGAGGGTCTCCACAGAAACTCATGTGTCGACCTGGGGACAGCTCTGTCAGGATGGCAAGCTGCGAGGCTTGGTGGAATACTTCAAGCCGTCGCGAGGCTGCAGTTGGCTGGTAGGCCTCGGTGCCCTGATGTGTACTCAAGTCCCTTCCCAATGTCCCAAAGATGAAGGCTGCTGAATTCATTCATCTGAGGTATTTGGAGGATCCTGACATTCCAAAAGCTGCTCGGTTGCAAAGCTCTCACAGAATCGATTTTATATCTTTTGCTTATCCCCTGACTGCGGGCAGTATGCAAAGGTCAGCCATGACACTTCCACATGGGGTCTTGCAGCGTTTAAATCCATCCAAGCTGTATGCATGGCTATTCTGAGTGCGAAATACCAAGCGGAGCAAAGAGGAACAGCCCGACTTGCCGTTGTTAGAGAACATTGTGAACTACATTATATGTATAATTATGTATAATATATATATATATATATAATATATATAATTATATATATATATATATACAGCCCTTTGCATGAACATGAAATAACTTTCAGGTTTTTCAGAACTTCTCCTTTGATCGCGCGATGCTTCTGAAGCACAACTGCGACATCGCTGGGTCTCTCAGAGGCTCAGGTGGTGGGTTCGTAGACCATAGAGATTCCAGTTTCACTGGAACTTGCTGAGAGGGCACAGCGTGGTACTTTGCAGTTTCTGTCCCATTCCAATGAAATTCTTTGAGCAGGCACAGAAATTTACAAAGCTTCTTGGCGAACACTCTTCTTCGTTTGTCCATGTTGGTTCCATCAAGACTGAAACCACAGATACTTTGAGACTCGTAGAACTGGGATGATAGGACACGTTGGACTGTTTTTCTCACTGAGATGCTGAGGCAGGATTTGCTGGAGACACCATGCTCGCAATCCCAGAGTGAGTTGGTTAGATGGAAAATGATAGAAAGGTTTCGAGTGACCATCATGGCAATCCATGGCCAAACCAAGGGCATTTTGAACTGGTGAAGCAAACTAAATAGGGAATAGATAATACGAATGGATAGTGTAGAAGTGTGCTGTGTAAGGCATTATGCCATTGCAAGCAGGTACAGCAATGATGCGAAAAAATATATTGAATATAAATGAAATGGCTTGGTAATTCGCGGCCTAAACACCACAGCCAGCCGAAGGGATATGGCACACCTGGACAACTCCGAAGCTGTGGAGGGATACAGTTTGGAGGTGCCAATGTGGGAATGAGAGATCGGGGAGCAGCCTACAGCTGGGTAAATACAACGGTCATGATTTCTCCGTTGGCTTGCTGCCAATGGCTTCATTGTAGGATCCCGTAGTCCCACCATCACAGACAACAGACAACGGAGCAGCGCCAGAAACTGTATGCCTTGTTCGTAGAGATTTGATACAGTAATTATAATTGTGTTGTCAAACATGTAAAGGCAAAAGATAGAATGACATCGGCACCAGCGTCCCACGAGCAACAGATGCAAAGTGTCTTATGATGAAACTGCAGATTTATGTTGGTGCGTTGCTTCTGATTGCTTCTACAAACACCATCAAACAGTCAAACAGCCCTGTTTCTCCAGGCGCTGGGAAAGCGATACCTGGGGAACTGCTGGGGCAAGCGAGACCTGAAACAGTTCATGAAGCAGGCTGCGGGGCGTGACCATCCATGACCTGCACAGTGGCTGCGGAGCTATTTCAGCAGTCATAGTGATCCCGGGAAACCGATAGACCTCGACCATCCTCAACCATCCTCAAACACTCTTAAATCTCATCAAATCTCTGTGGCCTGAACAAGAATTAGCATAGAGACTGTCCAGACAAGTTGGAAGACCCAAACTTGAGGTCTCAAAGCAAAAGAACATCTTCGCAACGCAATTCGTTCATTATTGATCTGTTGTTTCTTTTCCACTACAGACCAAAGGTTCGATCAGCTTCTCGCGTCTATGACACCATCAATCTTCCATCAACACAGAACTGGATCGTTCCAAAAGCACCAGTTTTACGAAATGGACAGCGAAGCTTGAAACAGTTTGCAAAGGGTCCATCATTGGTCAGGAAGGAGTTAAAGGTGTCGCCGAACTTCATTTGCACAAGGACTTGGCCATCACAGTGTAGGGATGTGATGGAATACTGGGGAGCTAGCACCCCAACCTGATGTTTGAGGTTCTTGCATATTCTATCCACTATATTGCGGCATGGCCATGATTCTGATAGACTGCAGCTGGATAGTACGTTTCAACTCTGCCTGTGACTGCCCAGACTGCTGGAACAATTGCACGACTTCCTCAGATCAGGTGATGTGAGGCGATTTTAATGTCAACTGCAGATAACATCAGGACTAAGGCCTGCAATGACAAATGCGCATTTTGTTTTGGTTCCACTACACAGTGTGTTCCACGCGCACGGGTGAGGACCCAAAGGTTCGCAGCCAATGGATCAACTACTCCACGTTTGACACCCTGGTCACCTGGAAAGTCCATGAGGTGGGCCGTGGCCATGTGCGATCTCTGAGGGCCCGTCGTCAAATGAGAGTTTTTACTTTGAGGAATGATTGTCCAGGGGCATGGCAGATATAGCAGTCTCAGTGGACTTTCAGCTAAACGAATCAAAATGATGTGTATCTTTGACTCTGTTTGCAATTTTTGGCCTGTTGAGGGAATTGCTAAAGATTGCTATCATGGCCATTCAAGGAGTCTTTCTTAGAATCCAAAGGGAGTTCTGCATCGATTCATGACCATTGCCGGAGCAAGTGTTGCATCCCAGCCATTCTTCGCATTTTTAAACCATGTTTGAAGTCTTTGAATTTGAATGCCAATACATCGGCAGGAGCTTCGACGCCGACTGCTTTTGTCAAAGATACGACAGATTCCATCAGCTGGGGTCAATGAAGGTGGGGCAGAGGACGAAGAATCTCTGATGACTTTTGTTTGCTTCTTATTAGAATATAAATATACAGTAATATACATATAAAATCATATAAAATATACATCTATTCGGGTTTTGATTTAATCAATCAACAAATTACAATTACTGTACACTAAATCGAGCTGAATCGACTGATCAAAACTGTTCTCCATGCATCCCTGTCATAGACCTGACCTGACCGGTCTTTTTGCAAGGTGATGCAAAAGTCAAGACTGGGAAGACCCGGAAGACCGGGAATCTGCTGGATTTCTACGACAAATTCTGGTGCCCCTATGCGGAAGTTCTGTCCCGCATTGAGGCTGGGCAGCCAAGTGCCACGTTGGGATTGGACAAATCCCCTGGAAATTTGATTATATTAAATGAATTTGATAGATAAGCAGATAAGCGGATAAGCATTCAGATTTGATGTTGCAGTGATTGCTATCATGAATCCTGATGTCTGTTGTGGATGATTGCATGACTCAGAGATGTTTGTTGGTTTTGACTATTGTATGTATTGTGTTGTTCAGCAACACGGCAACAAAACTACGCAAAGCATTCTTCCTAATCATGTATCTCGTGGCACATATTTGCAGCACAGGTTCTCAGCGCGCAGGAAAAACTTCAGACAAGCAAACTTTTTGGAGTCGCCATCGTTTCACCCTTGTATGCTTGGAGGTCCCTCATCAATAACTATCATGCTGGACACTACAGTTCCTGAGTGGCTTGCTGGACCATTTCTGAATGCGTTGTAGTGACTCTACTGAGAATCCCCTGAAATGTCTGACTGCACGACAGGAACGAGGTGTGCGGATTGACAGGGACCTCTTGAGCGAGAAGCTTAAGGCCTTTGGCAATGAAGAGCAGCGGGAGTATCGGAACATACATTACAAAACAACTTCATTACCATTGTGATCAACTGCTCTCAACACACTTTTTTTAATACTTTTTAAATCCTTTTTTTTACACCCCTGGATGCTTCAAGAAAAATCAAAAGGTAGAAAATACCTTCCAGACGGCACGTCCACCCCGGAACCAGGACGCTGAGGCTGAGTTCTTCGAGGCAAGGGAAAGCATGCTTCTTATGCCGACATTTTGATGACGACTTGGATATGATACTTGTAGGATGTCGAGCACACCGTCCCGTCGATCTTTACCAAGAGCCCTTTTGTAAGGTCATGAAAGGTCAAAGCAGCTGAGATACGCAAACAACACAGAGCGCTGAGAGCACTCAGAGCACTCAGAGCACTCAGAGCACTGGCTCGGTTCATCTTGGTGGTGTGCTCAACTGACTTGTTCGCACGCTGTGGAGCGCAGGCTCGAGAGGCTTTCCTTCAGTACGTTTTTCAGGTCTGGGAGAGGCGGATGAAAAGCGTGTTGAAGGATGCTAAAGGACGTCAAAGGTCATGTTGAATCGAAGAGTGATGCAATTTAAGAGAAACATAGAGAAACATAACATTCCTGCTGAATGAATTTTAGATTGGGCGAGTAGGAAGTCCTGCGGTGCACAGTGCTGATAGTCAGTAGGAGTTGATGCTGGGAATTTTCAGAGTCACCGTGACGATCACCTGAATGATCCCTCGTACTTTCCAGAAGACACGATCTTGTTTGTGCCGCTAACTTTCCCACAGGCTCTATCCCGAACATAAGGATCTTCACGAGACTAGAGAGATGCTTGGCCATACAATACTAGCTATTCGAAGCTCCAAAAGTCGTCCAAGAGTGCCGCTTGTACCAAACTTACCAAACATACCCCACAGCTCGACTGCTTCCATATTCACTGTGGTTGATCGATTTGATTGCCATGGACGGGATTGTACCTGAGTCTAGCCATCTCTAGCCTAGTTGGTCTAGAAAGGCAGCGCCTCGTTAAGACCAGGATATATCAGGACTCAGTGTCACAGCATGTTGTAACCACCCTGTAATGCCCTTCCAGGTTTTCTCAAGGTCTCAACGCCTACGAGTGAATTGTTGTCAGAGAGAAGAGTATGTTTACTCTATTTGTACGGGAGCAAAGGGATGCAAAGGATAGTAGTAAAAAGTAGTGAGAATCTGAGTCCCAGGTCATTCGTCACAGAGCAGAGGAAGAACAGTTCCAGAAGCAAGGTGAATTGTTTTGGGCGTACTCCAGTGCCTTAAGAATTCTGGAACTGCACAGCATCAGGTGAAGTTCTGAATTATTTATTTGGATGAATGGACGGACGGACGGATGTATGGATGGATGAATTAAAGGTTATTCGCTTAATAGGTTTCTGTAGTGGATGCATATAGATTGATAGATAGATGGATAGATTATACATATATATATATATATATGTAATGGATAGATAGATAGACAGTAGTGAGATGTACAGAAAATACCAAAATACATCAAAATACTAAGTAGAGATCTTCATGGAGGCGGTCTTGGTCTTGATGATGCGTTGGGTCCTTCCAACGCAAACCAGCCATCTGACGGCACTGGAAAGAAATCCATCGCACAGGCTGTTTGTTCAGTCACTCAAACTAATGACAACAGTGCACGGGGTTCAGAATTTGCTCTAAATTATTAGTCTGTAATTATCTATCTCTATAGTTATTTCTCCAATGTTCAAGCAAAATATATCTCTCTATGATTCGCCCTTCCCAGAGCTCTCGTACATTGGAGACTTCATGAGACTTCTGAGCCAAGGAGTTTCAACCCCAACAGCGTGGTGCAAATGAGGCCGGCTGCCCCAGCAAGATCAACAAATTGATGATGGAATGATGGAGTTAAGACATAAGGATACATAAGGAAGGAAGTAGGCATCATACCCATCCTCACTGCAACAGGAATCCAGAATCCAGGAATTCCAAAGTCTCTCCGAAGTGTCGTAAGTGCTGAAAGATGTTGTGAACTGGGCAGACGCCGATGTCTTCTAACACTTCTCAGCAGTCTTTGCAGTGACTTTGGTTTCACCTTGAAGCAGTAGCTGTATTTTGTGCAACAACTGATTGGACCCGGAACTCCTTTTGAAGTAGGACCAGAAGACATGAAATTTTGACGCTAGGGGCTGCCTTAGTTTTCAGGCTGGACTGGACAGCGATATTGAAATTCTCTGCTTCTGTAGTGGAAACGCTTGGTTGTAGGGGTGGAGTGGGTGCAATAATTAGAAGTGAATCTCAGTCTTTTAGACAAAACTCAGCACACTTCCGCGTTTCAAGCTTTTTGATTTTACTCGACATCTGATCACATGCAGAGGCTACTTTGCAATATTATTCAAGCCTGCACGAGTGGGATCTGAACTTCGAACAATCACCATACACTACAGATCACTACAGCAGCTGCATGGCATGGCCGGGGTCAGAGCTTGGCGCGGCCATGCTGTGCTTCTCAGGCAGTTGCTATACGGCAGAGGTGTGCAGGTACCAGAGAGAGGGAGAGAGAGGGGGTGAGAGAGGGCAGAGAGAGCGGAGGGGGCAGTTGCTTCGGTAGTTGTGTATATATCCAGGTAAGACGATATTGGACAGGCTTCAGAATTGTCGATTCCTTGGCAAATGACACATTCAGGCAATTCAGGCAATCATTCAGGTGTAAGAAATATGTGGGAGAAATGTGGGACACACGTTTTTGAGATGTTCGAGGAGACGGCTGGCCAAGCTGTGGGTGGCCTAGAACTCCCTCCCGTGAAAGTCGCACACGTGGAAGAAACTTGGGTTGACATTGAGTCTGGGTTGGATTGCTCAATGATGCTCAATATATCATGCCACATCAAAATAGATCAAAATAGATCAAAATAGAACATGTAGAACCTTGGCTTCATTCAAGACAATATGAGTTCATATGTGGGGCCTCAGGAGAAAAGACGCGCGCGCGCGAGGTGCGCAAACAAGGCCCGCGGACGCACAAGCACGCAAATAAGTGCACACATTTTTAATCCCATGAAGTGAAATCCTTCCCAGGCAAGTGCACGGGACAGCAGGCCCGCGCGCGCCCTTGAAACGCCCGCGCGCTTTTTGCTTGCGCACCCCGTGCGTGCGCTCCTTCTCAGCTTGCGCGAGTCTGAGTTGGGCTTGAATTGGTTCACATGTTTTAAATAATGACAGGGAATAGATTAGGCTTCTATTGTTGTGGGATCAAGTAATCACTTTTAGGTTTAGAGTCTATGTCCGATAGTGCTGCATTGTATAATTCTGTGATATTCTGTGGAAGTTGCATGATGAAGCAGACACTCCGGGATGTAGACACAAGCAATTGCCCGTCTCAATTTCATGTTCTCTATAACTTCGTGATAATAGTAATAGTAGGTGTCACTGTCTTGTTTGGTTTTTCCAAGCAACCTGAGTGCCAGAGATTTTGCCATGAAGAACCTACAAGAGTGTTCGCTGTTTCAGATGCCCTGCGATCCCTGCGATGCTCTGCAATATATGGTTCGTTCCAAAGTAGTGCCAGTCTGTTCCAGCAGGGGGCAAACTTTTTTGACGACCCGAAAGAGGTAACCCCAATTTGATTTGATCACTAGGGTCCACTAAGGTGAATCGAAACTTCATTGTTGAACCTCCTTGTATTCGGCAGCATTGTACAAAAGTTTTGTGATGGACTATTTTAGCCATCCTCAAAATGCAAGAACTGAGGAAAGCACGTCCAATGAAGCTCGCCCTGGCCTGTTTTTGGGATATGAGTAGATGGGAAGTCACAAGCAGGAGTTTCAAAGTCAGGCTTCTTAGAACATCAAGAACCAAGATGCACGTCCAATGTTCTTGCGAGCAAACAGTCAAGTCGGTCCGGATAGCGCCCTTTTCAAGAGTTTGACTTGGTTTTTGCTGGTGTGTTTCGATCGTTATTTGCTGGCATGGTTGCCTCACAGAATGACCAGTGAGTTCTATCAAGTTCTATCAAATATAATTACTCTATCATATCCTGCAGAGTGGACACTTTCAAGTTGTGCCACGTAGAGAGGATCCTTTTTTTCCTGAATTCCTGGGTCCATCTGGTCGATGCAGTAACCCATTTCACGTCCAAAGGTTCGTGGCAACCTTTTCCAAACCAAGAATGGTAAGCACAGTCAGGGATCATTCATCCAAGGCCAAGTCCTTTGGAAGACACGTCCACAGAGTCCACAGACCTTGCCTCGACATGTTCAGTGCTTTTGCCATTATGTTTCCCATTTTTTGCAAGTGTAGCCAGGCCATTTTGAAGCTTGCGGGACAGAATCCAGCGGCCCCTGCCTTGGAAGGACTTTCACAAATTCTGGGTGACTGCAGGCCAAGTGATATCCATGTTGATCAGGATTTGATTCAGTAGCGTTGTTAGTTTATTGAAATAATGATGTCGATGATTTCTGCAACCCTTTTCCCTTTTCTCACTCTAGAGTCCACAATGTAGAGTCACTGCCTTTTTGCATAAAGAGGTCCGATCAAGCCTCTGAATCTGTCAGATAGTGGGTTATAAGTTATACTGAAATTGTGAAAACTTTTTCCACCTGACTGTATTTGGTCGTGAAACATTTTGTGTCTCAGCACTCATCGTTTTTGCACCACCCACCCGACCAAGGCTGGAAAGACCCTCGCCTGCAGAAGGGGCAAGCGAGTTTTGCTTGGGCGACCCTTTTACTTTAGAGGATACATGAAACATGTTCATGCCTCAATTTGATTTATATAGATAAAACACTGCAATGCAATTGCAGTTATATGCTGCAATATGCCGTTGTGAGAAGTTATGTTATGATCTTTCGAACTGAAAATGAAGACGGCCCACCCTCAAACCACCTCAAATCCGGAGCTGTAGGATGCTTTAGGCATTTTTAGGCATCTTTAGGCTGTCAGCGGGGTTCAATCCCTGCCTGCCATCAAGGTCCGGCTGTGGGGAAGCTTTCAAGCAGATCGGGCAGGAAGGTGTCAATGCCATCACAGACACGTCGAATCTGTTCATGTTCTGTTGATCAGGGGTCGCGGTCGCGTTGTAATCATGTTATTTTATGTTCAAACTGAGTGACTTCCAATCTCAAGTTCTTTTGGTGTGCACCATGGGGCATGTGCATGTGTTCGTGCCAGCGCAATGTCTACGCCAACATGCATGCCAGCATCCAGGTTTGAATTCGCATGAGACAGACGCGACGCGACTCCTCTAACAAGACTTTGTAAGTACACTCATGGCACACTTTGGCTTATGCATGCTTTCCTGTGGGATGTAACTGGATGCCACCTCGTATTTGTCCAATTGTCCAAGTCAAGAGGATGGGTTCTGTTTCTTTAAAGTGCTGTGTTGTCATAGGTTGTTTGGCGATATTTGGAATAGTTTGGAGTATATATAGCTTGCATTTGGATGCATGTGGCTTACAGTTGAACAGTGACCACCAGAGTCACCTGTGCACCGGCGCCAGGCTGTTTGGGTTTGAGCCAACGCAACGAGGAGTCCAAGATTGGCAAGGCGGAGCACCGAGAGCACCCAGAGCACCGGGCCAGTCCCATGGGCAGATGCCACGCTCAGCAAATTTATCCCCAGCTCGACATAGCGGGACAAACAGAAAAAACAGCATAAAGCATCAAGCTATACATATATATATATATATAAACTGCCTGTAAATCATATTAAGATTTTCATCAACATGTTTGACTGCCCTGGGCCCTGAGATCTGGTCAAATTTGCCCTTGGAACATCCTTGAACACATTGCCATGCCCAGTTGACCTGGTGATCTGCCACGCAGGCCATCTCATTCATGACAAAGCTGACCGATGCACAGGGCTCATTCTCGAACTTTGCTGCGGGTGCGACAAATTCAGGAAGCAAACGAGACAGTGATCTCAACAAGCACAGACCATCACAGAGCTGACTTTTCATGACCAGCCCCGCAAGAATCCACAAGTCGTTGTACCAAGCTGAAACGGATTGGGACTTTCCAAGGATAGAATCGCTGACGGTGACAGCCGAGTGCACACATCTTTGCTCCTTGGCAGATGTGCAGCTGGCAGTCAGGTTTGGTCGTTTAGAAGTACTCTCTACCTTGGGCTTGTCAAATCGACACCCCGCATTGCACAAGAAACCCTGCTAATGATATCTAATGATCAGAGGAGCATTGTGATTTATGAAATCTTTACATACAGCACCCAGAAGCACAGATTCCAAGACTGTGTTTGTGTGTGTGTAACGAAGAGCTGTGACCCAGCAATGGCTTCAAACCTCGAGACCAGGGTTTCCCTGTTGACAGGGATGGATTATTGTATGATAAACCCAAAGGAAAAACAGAACCTTAGCCTCAGGCTACTCAGTGGTTGATGATGATCACTCTGTTTAATGTTTAATGTGATTGATGGCTCCCTGTCTCAAGACCTCAGATTCCCCATGTGTATTTGCTTGTAGTTGTTGGGATTGCACCAGAGCGGAAAACCAGGTTGTTCCAAACACAATGATTCCTCTCCCAACCGCTAGCAGCCGTTGCTATGCTGTCATAGTTTTACTAGGCGCTTGAGCACTCGAACGGGGAGACTCACATCTCAAAACCCGAATTTGCAACAGTTGCCAGCTGTGGAAAAGGATCACTACCAGGCAGGACCTTTTCAGACTGGGATCCATTGAAGATGGTTGTAATGAAGGGGTACCGTGTAGGACCATTGGTTTTGATGTTCAGTGTAACAAATCCCAGCAGCGCTGTGTTTTTGGCATTGCTTGAATGATTCGCAGTTACTGTAGTTGCAACACACAAATGCCGCTTGAACTTTGTTGGTTTGCGATCTGTTCCACCTGCTTGCACTGTGCCAGATCCGCAGCAGTGTGATTCCAGCACCTGGGAAATGCTTTGTCATTGCTGATTATGGCTACTTGGATTCACTCCAGATGTTTGTCTGTGTGGGGAAGCACAAAGATCATCAAAGATTCTCAGGTTTCGCAAATTGGATTGGACATGCTTGGATGTTTTTCAGCAGTTTCAGCATCGCCCAATCTCATGGTTGGGTCAACCCCGTCCCCTCAACCTCCCCCTCACCCCCAGCCTATCTTGGCAAGCCTGCTGATGAGGTTCAGCTTTAAGCTGCTGAGATTGTCAGATTGGCACATGTTGGGAAGAAATACGTTGTCAATACCGCCAATGAAATGGTATTCTTTGCATGTCTTGGTTTGGAACCCTTTTCTGGAGAAGGCAACGTGCCTGAATACAAAGATTGGATCGGATTTGGGAACCAAGATTCAATGCCGTGTTCTGACTCTTCTTAAAATGGCCCAAGTTGTGCTAGATGAGCGGCACTTTGTTTTGACTCCTTGCAAATTTGATTTGCCAATTGTCGGCCAATGGGGTGAAACCATGGGTTCCTGGGGTTTGAAACTTACGGCCTTTTGGTTTACCACAAGGCTTTGCTAAGGCCTTGCTAAGGCCTTACTACGGCCTTGGCCCCAAAATGGTCAAAAACCTAGTGTTTTTCACGATATGGGACCAAAACACCTAAAAAGCACGGTGTTTTGCAGGATTTGGGACCAAAAATCGTGAAAAATCACGATTTGGGACCACAAATGCAAAAATGCTGGTGTTTGGCAGGATTTTGCAGCACTCCTCACATAATTTAACGTGTCAAGCATTCAACTCCAAAATTGGAAGAAATGATGAAGAGAGCATTGTACATAAACATGCGTGCGGGGGGCTCACAGGACGATATGTTGAGTCATGAAATCCACAATCCCTTGCGCCTGCCAGCGAAAATAGCCTTTTGAAAGACTTAAACATCGTCACAAAATTTGCATGTTTTTTTCGAAAAATCGTGCTTTGCCACAGTTTTGGACACCTCTGCGCGCGCACTTGACTTTTCACCCTCAGAGCTTCGCTTGGTCTTTCAGTTGTTTCGCTGTCGCTTTCAGCAAACAGCCGGTGGCGTGCCTCTGAGCGCCATTGCCATTGACGCACATAGGAACATAGATCCTTGTTGATCTTGCCCTTTTTTCTGGTGTGCAGACTCTGTGGAATCTTTTCCTTAATTTTCTTCCATGTACAGTCGATTCCACCTGTGTGCACCCACAGGGCAGGCCTCGGTCCTGGTCGCTTCAAGCGAACAAATTCGCCTTTGGCGTGGTTCACCTCTTCGTGTCTCAACTCGTATCTCTTTGACAGGCTTGGATAGGCCTTTGCACCATCAGTCACAGTCATTGTGGCATGAAGTGCTATGTTGTTCAAGAAGAAGACTTCAACGTAGCATTAGATTCAACAGGAGTGCTTCAAGAGAAGATAACTTCAACATAGCATGAAGTGCTATGTTGTTCAAGAAGAAGACTTCAACGTAGCATTAGATTCAACAGGAGTGCAAGAGAAGATAACTTCAACGTAGCATGAAGTGCGACGTTGTTCAAGAAGAAGACTTCAACGTAGCAGTAGATTCAACAAGAGTGCAAGGGAAGGTAACTTCAACGTAGCATGAAGTGCTACGTTGTTCAAGAAGAAGACTTCAACGTAGCAGTAGATTCAACAAGAGTGCAAGAGAAGGTAACTTCAACGTAGCATGAAGTGCTATGTTGTTCAAGAAGAAGACTTCAACATAACATCAAGTGTGACGCAAATGAACATGACGTTAACACTCCCCCCCACACCCCTCGAACATCACAACGTAACATCATGTGTGACCACCACAACATCACAACGTAACATCAAGTGTGAAGCAACTGAACATGACGTTAACACTTCCCCCCCACCCGAACATCACAACGTAACATCAAGTGTGACGCAACTGAACATGACGTTAACACTCCCCCCCCCACCCGCCCCACACCCCACCACCCCCCATATCAGACGCAAAAACATATAAAAATCTTGGCCGGTTTTCCCCCCGCCTGCATAAAGATCATATTGAATGAACATTTTTTTGATAATCTGCCATACATGTCATGAACTAATTATCATGATTCTTGGTAGGCCCTGCTGAGAAGAAAATGCCTTATTGAGGTGCTACCAAGGCCTCAGTGACTAGTAAGTATCTACTAAGGTCCTGGCAAGATTCCAGGGGGGGTTGAGCCGAGCATGACAATCAGTCTATGGATGCTAAAGAAAGGTTGGGGGCTGCAAAGCCTAACCTAACCCCCTTGCAAAGTGGATGCACAGTTCCAGCATGTTCCAGCGTGGTTCATTGCTGTCAGCAAACGTAATGGCTGTTGATAGCTATGAACTTTGAAATGCTGTGTTACCCGAGTCGTCGGTCGCAACTTAGGACAGTTGGATTTGCGGGTTCTGGCTCACACCGCTGTATGTCCAGATCTGATCAGAGCTTTGTCGACAGGCGTGGGCGCCACATTTTCTTTTCTGGGGTCAGCAAAAAGATCAGCATGGCACATCACCTAAAGCGAGGGTTGATCAGCCCAACCTCTTTGTACAAGTGTCCAGCTTTCGCTAGTCTTGCAGTCCTGCACCTCGGAATCTGCCCTGCGACAGGTACTGACTTGCACTCCCACACTGCAGCGCAGATGTGACCCATGGGGGGAAGAAAATGTGAGGTGAACAGTGCAAGTTCTGACTCGAAAGGATCAAAGATAATCAAAGATGATCAAAGGGGCATGCGAATCTGCTGGCACCAGCACACTATCACTAGCCATGTCTATGCCGTATCTTGCCATGTTGAATTGGAGCTTTAGGTACCCTCATCTTCAAAAGGCTATCGATGCTGGGGAGATCTCCCTGGAGGCAGAAAAACTTGAAAGTGCTACTTCAATCTACTTCACAGTTTTTGGGATACCCTGGGACACGATGCAAATTGTGGCAGGACTGCAGCTCCATGGATTTCTTAAAAAAAAAGTCTGTAAATTCGGCAATGCCGGCAATGCCCATTGTCTTTCCTTTCCAAAAAGTTTCAATTATCGTCTATCAAGAGCCATATTTTTTGAGAATGATCGACCCTTTTCCAAACAAAGCAGTCCAGCTGATGCAGAGGCATTCGCAATGTCACAGGCATGAAATACGATGAAAAAGGATGAAAAAGGTGCGAAAACCCTTCAATGCCATTCAAATCGATTGAAATCGATTCAAATCGATTTTTATAAGTATTCAACTGGAATTCAATCGCACCGTTTTCGAATGCCTCATGGAATTCTGAGCCAGGGAGGCGATGAACGGCCCAGCTTGAAGGACATCTATCCTGGCGAGCGGCGGGCTGCCAAGGCCAGGAGCATCACCAGCGGGACTGGCAGTGCAACAGGCAGGTCCACCAGGTGACAGGAAAGTACAGGGACTGTATCATGGGAAGTGTCATTAAGTACTCTGGTCGTCCACAGAACTCATGGAATTTTATTGGAACTTTATTGGAACTTCATGGAACAATGATGAACAATGTGTGCTTCCTGTGCTTGAATAGAATCATTTCTTCGTCAATGAACGCGTAACATCTACGCTGACATGAACACGTTGCTGTTGGCAGTGAGTGAATAGAATACCAGAGCTACTGGGAACATCATGGTATCACTTGTATACATTTTGTAGAATATTGCGGAATGTAATAGAATGTATAATGATATATGATGTACTGTAATATAGTATAAAGTATCTATAGACTTAGTTTCAATCAGTTTCCCTGTGGGCAAAATCATTTGAGCCACACTCGGCCATCGTCGAGGCCGTGAACTTTGGTATTGCCTATGGCCTCACAGCGCAAGGCCTTGCGAAACAGTTGAACTGTAGCCAAGAGGAGGTGCGCTGGGTGGCCAGGGATGAGCACTGGGAGATAAAAGGAGAAATCAGGAGATATGGCAAGACAGGATTGATACCCCACAAAGGTCAACAAGGTCTTTCGGGGTTAAAAACACCGCCCTGCAGTAAAACACCTCCACCTATTGATGGAAAGAAAAAGGAAAAGGAAAAGAGAAAGGAAATTTGGAAAAGGGGAAAAGAAACAGAAAGTACATAGTGCTAAGGTGGTCTTTATTAGTTAGGGGGTGAGCCCACTTTTAATTGGGAGGGGAACACCACTCATGGGGTTACCCCTTTGCGAGCTTCCAAAACTATCATTTTTCATTCAAAAAGTAATAAGAAATTGAGGATTTCTTTTTTTGGGTGAAAACATGCGTTTCTTTCGGGTTCAACGAACCCATGAGGGATCAAGAAACTAATATATATATGCTAGCCCCCCCCAAAAAACCTATTTTTTTGTGAAGTTTGTATGTAGCAGCCTTGAGAATGTGTCTTCTACCTATCTGGCCCTAATATCTGACCTAATCCAAGATTCTCTCCAGGACTCCTGTGGACTCTTAGATCTTGGATCTTAGATTAGGTCAGGTACTAGTACCTCCTAGTACCACCTAGTACCTACACCACTCTGCAACATCTTTGGTGTTGGTTTTTTGGTGTTGTTTTTTTGTTTTTATTCCTGATTCAAGAATCTGAGAACAACGTTTTGGATCCCAAGCCTTACAGTAAGCCTTGATGAGGGAAGTCTGGAGGGATCATATGGATCCAAACAGTTTTATCAAGATCTTGAATCTTGAATCTTGAATGCAGGAACCTCTGCAAAGTTTGCAAAAGCCAGAAAGTTACTAAAAACCATGGGAAGAAATGCACACTGCCACAACTTGTAAATAGAAGAAACAAATAAGTTTCAGCATGGACTTTGATTTTGTTCTTTATTTTTAAGCAAGATTCTCCAAAATATGCCTTACGCAGCAATATTATGACATTCCTTGCATAAAGTGCNTTTTGTTCTTTATTTTTAAGCAAGATTCTCCAAAATATGCCTTACGCAGCAATATTATGACATTCCTTGCATAAAGTGCTTTGTACAGTCCCCCTATATAAAGGAGTGCAGCATTTCTTTGCAAGGGTTGTGGGATTATTTTCAAAGATACTTGCAGCTGTGCAAAGTTAGAAAGGAGCGCAGCATTTCTTTAAAAGGAATATCAGGTTACAGTTTTTTTTCAAAGAGACTTACAGCTGTGCAAAGTTCCTTTAAAGAGATAAAGTTTAATCTATGGAAGGAGGAAAGCATTATTTCAAAATGAAACGATTGTNAGAGACTTACAGCTGTGCAAAGTTCCTTTAAAGAGATAAAGTTTAATCTATGGAAGGAGGAAAGCATTATTTCAAAATGAAACGATTGTGGTATTCCTTAAAAAAAATGTTGGTGCAAGTATGGGCAAAGCTTCCTTCACAAGGGGGGTGCACCATTTGATTGAAAAGCATGCATTAATATGAAGAAACATTACTATTACATACTATTACATAAAGCCCTCCAATGTATGTAGTTTTTTTTGGAAAGAAACAGGTCAGGATTGTATCTGTGCAATATGCTAAAGGTCTATCGTAGATATATTAAATGATATACTAAAAGTATAAACTTTGTATATGTATNAAACAGGTCAGGATTGTATCTGTGCAATATGCTAAAGGTCTATCGTAGATATATTAAATGATATACTAAAAGTATAAACTTTGTATATGTATGCATCAACAATGTTTCAAAAGGAATATCAAATGATATTAAATATATATATATATATATAAAGGTATGATAAAGGTATATCAAAAAAAGTATATTCAAGGTATTTTCATGTTTTGTTAAATGGTATACTCAAGGTATATTAAATGGTATATTAAAGGTATATGTGTTGAAGGTATCTTCAAGGTATACTAAAGGGTATTTTCAATGTGAAGTAAATGATACACCAAAGATAGATTCTTGGAATATCAAATGGTGCATTAAAGGTATATCAAATTGTATATCAAATTGTATATCAAAGGTAAATTACAGGCGTATTAGGTGGCGTTTAAACGGTATATCAAAGGTATATTAAAGGTATCCTTAAGGCAAGAACATAGCCAATCATGTTGTATTTAAAGGTATACCGAAGATATATTACATGGTACGTAACAGGATCGTGCAATAGTACACATAAGCATTATTATGAAGGAGAACCCTTGGGTGTATGTAGTATTTGTTGCAAGAGACANAACAGGATCGTGCAATAGTACACATAAGCATTATTATGAAGGAGAACCCTTGGGTGTATGTAGTATTTGTTGCAAGAGACAGGTGATGGATGCATGTGCACAATTTTCCCTTCCGTATGAATGAAACATCTGAACAAAACAGGCAAGATTATTTTGAAGAAGTGAATCCTTTCCTTTGAAACAAATGTCATGCAGAGCATAGATTAAGAGAGCTTTCTTATTGAAGCAATTCTGAGCTCTTTTAAGTCACTTTTCTTTAGAANAAAGATGGCTCACATCTTTTCATTTCAAGCATGCATTATTGCTATCCAAAAATGAGTGCATACTGACTCTAGAAAACACAATGTAGCAGTATCTGTGCCGCATGTGCAACATTTTCTTTCCAAATTCCATCCTGTTTTCAAACAAATAGTGTTACTTATAGAAGCGCATGCATGTTCTTCATAGTAATGGCTACATTTTTGAAGATGGGTTTGTGTTTATTTGAAAAGATACTGCATTATCCTGGGCTGGAAACTGAAAAACTGAAAGCTGAAAAACTAAAAAACTGTTTTTTTTTGGGGGGGAACTGGAGGCCTAAGGGCCCAAGATCTCTCCTCAGGATTCAGTTTTTCAGTTTTTTCAGTTTTGGGCTCAGGATCTCTCCTCAGGATTCAGTTTTCCGGCCTTCGGGTTTTGTAGTTTTGGGACCGGAAAAACTGGAAAACTGGAAAACTGCTTTTTTTTGGGAAACTGGAGGCCTAGGGGCCCAAGATCTCTCCTCAGGATTCAGTTTTCCAGTTTTCCAGTTTTTCAGTTTTTTCAGTTTTCCATTTTTCTAGTTTTTTCACTTTTTTAGTTTTCTGCCTCAGATCTCTGTATGTAAATATATACATGTATTGATTCATATGGTACCCCCCTTAGAGGCCCTAAAAAAAAAGCACTTAAATCTACATCTAAAAATCTGCAAAAACCACTGTAAATACCAATGAAAAATGAAGAAACATAGTTTTTTTTTTTTTTTTGGGGGGGTACCATATATATATATATATTATATTTATACATGTATATATATATATACATACATACAATTACAATACATCTATATATAAAATATATAAATACCATCAATTAAAGATTAACTGGAATACTACTAAACGAGAACCGCAAAAAACTGGGAGTTCCGGAGAGGTATGATTAACTGGCGGATGCGCCCACTATTTGGGGGACAAAACCACCTAATCGACTTTAGTATTGCCCCAAAATCGGAGGAGGGCCAGGTATGATTGCTTTTGGGGGATTATTAATCCTGACTTGATATTACATAGGTACTCAAAGGTAATCAACGGTAAGTAAATGAATAATGAATGTAAGTCTGCATGAGTTTGTGTAAGTGGATGCACAGTAAGTTCCATGTTTGCATGCCACACTGCTGGCATCGTTAGTGAATTGATTGTCATGTTTGAAGAAGATGAAACTGCGAATTAATCAGCGAAGGTCAGCAAATTTGACCCCAAACGCAGTCACATCCGCAGCGTTGTTCGAGAGCCAGTGCTGAAATGTCCTGAGATGAAATGTAATGCATCCATGTTGTTTGCAAGTCAATGTAGCATATGGAGCAGTCTCTGCAAAGGCTTGTGTGTGTATGTGCGTGCTGCATTGATTGTTGTGCTTTCTCGCAGAAGTGAAACTTCACGCTGTACTGTACAATGTCCGAGATCGATTTTGCTTCAACTTGCTTTGCAGCTGAGGGTCAAAGGGCAGCAATTCGACCGATATGCAACTATGTTCACATGTTCGTGCCATTGATTTGAGAGAAGGTTGCAAAAAACTGGCTACATTGCTGGGTGCTCTGAAACTGCTACTGGCGAATGTATTCAAATGTCTTCCCAAGTGAGCTTTCAGAAGAGCAGTCACTGACGGTGTTCCCGTGCAGGCCGATGTCATGATTAAGAAGTGGAACGACGCGTATCCGCAGGCTGCAAGCCTCAGACCGGAATAAAGTGCCGGGTAGTTCGCACTATGTATTCAGGCCACTGCATGCCTAGACACAGTTCATCCTTCATTTCTTGAGGGGAGCTTGGCCAGTCGATCTTGGATGACGTTTGTTATAGACAGACACAGACACAGGACACCAGGGTTGGACAGATGCGTAATTCAAAACTACACTAGTCACATTGAGTCACTAGTTCCTTTCTCATCCTTTCTCAACATTGGGACAGAATTGAACATGTTTGAACATGTGTTAAGCATTATGAGCTTAGGCATAGTATTTTCATCATTGAAGAATTGAACATTCATCCAATTCTTGCTACTATCAGGATGAGGTCTTGGTTTGACTTTGGACCATATCATCCATAGAAAGTGCCTCTCTAGCATACTAAAACAGGATGCCAACTTGCTTCACAATCTGATCGGGTGGCGGTTCGCGAGGTGGCAAATTGGCAACGCAGCTAGGCAGCACATCTTGCCTCCAACAAGAAGTTAGTGGTGATTCATGTTCAGGGATGTCCACAATCAAATGGGGACATGGGAATACTGTTATACTATGTTACACTAACGCGCAAAGCTCCAGTTTTTCTTTGCGATTTACAGTTTTGGATTTTTTTCGGCCAACACCAGACTGCTAGCTGCTATGTAGATCTATGTAGGAAAGGAAGGACTGGAGTGCCTTTGCCCTTAGTTGTCCACAGACTTCGTGACGGTGAGTGCATCCCATGCTAGCAAAACACATGGCGTGGACATGGTTCCATCCAATCAAGGCATCTCAAGGCCGCTGAAGATGTAGCCGCTTCTACACCACCCAGTCACATATTTATCTTCAAGCGATTCTGTCGTATTCTGTCTTGTGTTTAATGAGATTGAACTCTGTGGCAGATTCACCAACGTTATCCGACCATAGCGTTGAAGGATTATGGAGGATTGGGCCATAGATGTAGAATGATGTAGAGGTTGTTCTGAAAGAGTCAAAGAGATCTATACGACAAGTGCGGCCCATGAATGATTTGTCGTTCCGTTGCCCAGGGAAAAACGTCACAACAGCTGAGATGGGAGATCTTACAGTTCGCACTTATCGCGGAAGGCCTAGGCCAGCTGGATACTGATCTGTTTGCACACGACTTCCCAGTTGTTAGGTCATCGTGAGACCGATTCCCGGATCTTCCTAGTACTGTATGTTGTTTGCATAATATGGTTTATGCATGCTTATGTGCATTTATTAGTTTTGTATGCATCGACACTGTTTCACATCCACTGGAAGTGTGCAAGAGTGTCCAAGGCCAAGCATGCTTGTGTCCTACACTCCGATGCGGAAAGCACAATCTATTTGATTCGGTGGAAGTTCCATTCAGAAGCAGCCATTAGTCTTTTGCGTGTGCACAACGACCGCGCCAGGCACTTGTTTGATTTGTCCAAGAAGCCATGTGAACCAACGCCGGTTGCGTGGTCGAGGCGCGTGTAGAAGTTGGGCGGACTCTGAGGATCTGGGTTGGTGATAGATAGATGTGACAGGTTTTATGTCATAGAGCAAACTAGAGAAACATAAGAAACCCACTTCTGACCTCAGATTCATCTAGATTCTATGGTTGGGGTACATCCAATTATGTACCTTGATACAGGATCCAGAGTAGAGTTGTAAGCAGTCAAGCTTTGACATCGAGGCTTCCCATGTCAAGCCGGTGGCATCCTGAGGACTGAAGGAAAGGGAAAGGCATGGAAGCCAAGGCCGAAGCACGTCAAGCCACGCCGCTGGGGGGATATTCTACTGCAATGTTTCAGCAACGTACTGCTTGGCTTAGTAATCAATTAGCAAGATTGCAACATAATTAGCCTAGTACAAGTAGCACAAGTGAAGCAATGGGGATACACCTCACAGGACAGACACAGATTCACATTCGGAGTTGAATGTGCAAGACCAGACGGAAGAATAGAGATCAGAGATGTCAGTCCTGAACTAGTACTAGAATATACTAGAATCATATCAGATAAATTCTAATGTGTCTGTTTACTCCAAATTCAAGCGGTCACTTTCTCGGCTCTGTGATATGGATTAAGTCAAGACCATCCAACTTCTGTCCCTTTATACCTGATGGATCCTGATTGGATATGATGGGATGATGTTGGAGGTACGAGTGGACTGAGACGACTGAAGAGGAAAAGCAGAGGTACGTCTGCCAAGGGGATGACGCGCTGGTGGGAGGACGATGGACATGAGTGGACTTCATTTTCGCAGGTACTCAATGTCCCAAATTTCATCATAGTTCATCCAATTTGCATTCACTTTGTTTCAAAGTGTGTTCAAGATCGCCAGGATGTCGCATGATCTTGAAATCTTTCGAACTTGTAGCGATTCTTCCGTTCCCATTCATGTAGATTGTGAAATCAGTTCCAATGTTGGCACAGTTAGAAGTTGACACTCTCTTATGCCTGACATGCCAAAAACTGGGACGATTCAATCTCCAGAGCGCTGCATACAGTAACTCATTGAATGCTGGGTTCACTATGCTTCACTCCATAAAATCATTATGTATGGTCCATGATGGTCCATGGTGTATTTTCCTTGGTTCTGCATAGTGTTTGTGTTTGCCATGCGTGGTTTAGTGAGTGTATCGTTTTGTCACAACAGGGGCAATCCAGAGGCACAACTCCCCAAAGCCGAGATGTAATGGACAACAATAGACTCTGTCGGTAGTACAAGCCAAGTTGGCCAGAGTATTGTTGTATGTAGAATGTCAACATTTATTCAATGATTCAGGCGTTTGCATCCCATGAATGAAGACTGGCCATGTATTTCAGGATTTGACATGTGCTTCACGCTGATACAAATTTGCTCACTGCGAGTGCAAATGCAATCCCCTGCTGATCGTCTCTATTGGGCAACTAGCATGTGCATGTTTGTGCCATATCCAAATGAACACTCCCCCGCACCCAGACTGATTTTTTAAAAATAGGTCTTCGTTTTCCCGCATCCCGCACTTGAACACTGAAAGCAGATCCAGCTCACTGCCAGGTTCCGCGACTACTATGCCGCGAGGCGACAGGCAAGTAACTCGCCCGTGCAGGGCGGATCAGCAGATCTGGTGGCAGAGGCCATGGTCAAGGCCATGGAGTCGGACCGCAGGGCTTGCAGATGCTGGGGAGGTTTGGCTGAAGCTGGAGTGGAGCACATGTTGCCATCAATGACTTGACTGTAGAATTTGCATGATGTCACACTGCTACCATGGCAAAATGGATCAAAATAGCAACTTTGATCAATCCGCAGTATCCGCAGTGCCATGGTCGATTTGTTCTTCTCATTGCTTCATTGATTGATGCACTCTGGATTCGACACAGACTGAAGGGTTTATCCACGACACCGCTTCTAGTCAACTCTCTAAAGCTAAAGACAAACTGAAGAGTAACTTAAACCCTGAACTCCTAGACCCTTGGATAGCCACAAACACAATGCAATGGAACAATGCTTTGAATGCCTGGAATACACCCAGCCCGCGAGGCCGAAAGGGATCCGGAACTGAAGGAGCTGGGGTATGTCATGGTGCTGCAGGCCTGATCTGTACTCAGAGTCTCAGAGTGCTGATGATCTCCCTGCAAATCAAACAGGGGTATCAGGGGTTGCATGCCATGATCCCTATCTTTTTCTACTTATTCCAACTGACCAATTTGCGTATTTTCCACATCTTTCCACGACCACTAGCTGGCATTTATTTCTGATCCCTTTGCTAAGAAGCAGTGAAAGTTACAGCCTTTTCATGTTTTTCCTGCACAGCTCACATGTTTCAATTTACATCCAATCTGTTTGGGCATAGGCGCGGGCCAGAAAGCTTTCCCAAAGCTAGCTCACATGCAATAAGAGCTGGATGCTGGTCTAGATCGGTGTGTGGTGCCTGACCAATAGATGCAAGGACGATCAAGGACGCCTCCAGAGGCAAGACCTCTTTCCAAAACCCCGGCTCCAGCGAACAGGTCCATGATGAGCTTATCTTTGAAGGGCCTGAGGCTTCTGTGGGATCACCTTCTGAGTTGGTGACCTTATGAAATGGTCGTAGCATGTCGTAGCATGTCGTAGCATGAACAGGGTAACAGGGTTGTCAAGGACAAGGTCATCAATACCGTGAATACCGATGACGCATGATGCCATGTCCGGTTCTTCATGGAACCTCCCCGTTGCATGTAAGTCACTTGTTTTGGATTTGCCAATCTTGATGGCACGTACTTCAAAGCAATGTAGGGTCATCAAGTCTTGCATGGGCTTGCAAGAAGGTGAGCCATGTTTGTAATTACTGTGAATCTGCCAGAGCAGAGGACTTGGTACTGTTGGCATTGATTCGGCTGTAAAGCTCACTGGATTCCCCTTTTCGATGCCCACTACATAAATCCAAATCTAAATTCCAACATGCTGCGTTTGCAGGAAAACGCGGAAAAAGCACAGATTGCCGTCAAGTGCCGCTCCCAGCAGAAAGTTTGTTGCACTTGAGTGGAGCAGGTTCGACAGGGGAAAGGGATTGAGGAGAGATGCTACGGCAGTTCTGCCAGAAATGATTGTTAGCAACTTTACTATTTGGGTAACAGACATTCCATGAAAGACACCTTTGCAATGAAAGATACCAAAAGTGTCGGAAAGTATCATTGTTACTTGCTGTCAATTGTCTTTTGATGAGGATTCTTTTAGTATCCTCATTCTATCTTTGTTTAACTACTTGTGTGCTGATAGAACCCATACTTTTTGTTTCTGTACCGCACAACCTAGTGCGGAGGAACAACTAGACATCAGAAAAGATACGTGACACAGATGTGGCAGCTCATCGCAGTCCGTCAATGAGGCAACTCGCCGCCTTTCTTTTTCGGCCTTCTTTTTTCTTTGTCATTGCTTCTTTTGCACCACACTCGGGATTCACTCTCATGGTATGCACGTGCCAATCAGTTGGTTTCTTCCAGGAGGGTGTTTCTACAAACTTGTGATTTGCCATGGTCATTGACATCCACCCAGAACTCTCAACGACGCAATGATACTTACAATTACTTACCCTCTTGGACACATGTAGGAATTGGTCGGTGGATTCTGCCGAGAAATCGCAATGAAGTCGATGCAGAGCTCTCTCAGAAATCTTCGGGACCAAATCACGCAACAATCGCAACATGCAGAAATTTCAGCAGGAGATCCCAGCTATTTTGAAACCAGCGTCTACCAAGGCGCATCATGGAGGATCCTTTCCTAGACGACTACAAGTTCTCAGTACCACTGGTGGTCGATGCCAAGGCTTGGCCCCGTGGCCGGCAAAGCAGTTCATATCGATCAGGTGATGAAAGAATGAAGAACCTGTTGCAACATAGCTGAATCAAAGTTGCAGTCTGTAGCTCCCAAATCGCAACGGACATTCCCGGACATTCAATCGGACATTCGACCGGACGTACTTTCATGCAGCAAATCATCTTCCCGTATTTTCTTGAAGCATTGGATGGGATAGCTGCTGCAGGTGGCCAAGTCCTGGCACGATGCCAAACACGCCTAAAGGCAGCTCTTTGCACATCCTTTGCATTGGAAATGTGGGTGGGGGATGGTGGGAGATGATTGGAGGGATCCATGTGAGGATTCCAAAGTCGGGGCTGTGATTGAGACGCAGATGAGGGTGGCAAGGAAGACTCGTTTTGAAGAGATTCTAAGCAATTCGGAGCAATTTAGAGAATTTGGATTATGATTTTGAGGTACTGTGATTAACAGGAAACACGTAAGTCTAGCTAATTTTTTAGTTGTCCTTTCCGTATCTTTCCGTTCTGACCATGCTACAAAGCAGAATGACGCACTGCCACAATGGTACAAGGCACAATAGAGTTTTACTTGTAACCGCAGACAATTGCTTGCATGAGATTGGCTAGACGGTTCGATGAGGATTGGTTCCCTAGCCCTGAGACACAGATGAGGATCACACCCTGGGGACACAAGGGCTTAAGATACCTAGAGACACCCTAGTGGCATCCATGGTGCAGCTCTTCAAAAGTTGCTGCTGCAGGTCATGCAGATTTTACAAAGTGGAGTTCTGAGTCGTGCTTAACCGTAGAAATTTGACTCCCAAGACACGTTGACAACTGAAGACTTCGCAAATGCAAACAGATGTTTGAGCTTGTCCAATCGACAAAACCAAATCTTCCGACATTCTTCATATTCTTCTGAAGGCTTGTTGTGGGTGCGATAACCGTCACAGGATATCATGTTATTTCATGTTAGTTCATTTTCTTAGTGATTATGTCAAAACGTGATGATCCAAACACATCCAAACACCAGAATGTTCGCAGTCTGCGTTGTTTGACTTCGTTTTACAACTCGTGTATCGTGTGTTCAGCATTTCTTCGTTGTGTCAGCGGAGTTCTTGGGCATGTCATTTACTGATTGTTTTCTCACTTGGCTTTAGTACGATAACGGCTGGCCAATGGATTGGAGATGATGTGTGGAATCTTATAGTTTAACAATGTTTAAACAGTTTTATTGTATTTTTTTTTTTGTTGTGGACTTCCTCAAACTGACCATGTATAGAGATGTAATATGATGTAATTAGTATTCGATAGTATTCGCACATATTCGCACTACATGTGACATGAGATTATATGTGTTGTATGTAAATTTCGCCGTATACAATCATTGATATACATCGTGTTATCAACGAAAGCAAAGGTGCTTTTGAAATCAGACTGTCCAACGGTTCTGATTCTTGTCGGGCGCATTGAGCCATATTGAGCCGACTGTGGATCAAAACCTTCTATGCAGATGCCAGGCTGTACTTTTCTGATCATGCCATGTCGGAAAGTTGGGCCGGGCATCAATATGCTTTGTCACACTACCACTATTTGCAAGCAAACTTGTATGACTAGGTCTGGTGTCAAAGGCACCTCTGCGGTTTGTCAAGCTACCAGCATTCTACCTCCAATCCAAGCCATGTGTCTGATTGTTGGGGAGACGTGAGAACTGTCATGGTGGAACAACCCAGATGGCAAGGACCCAGCCTGTGCAAGGAACTACTACCTTTTTTCCATGTCGGATTACCCAGGTATTTCATGGCATCTCGTTTGCAGACTTGACCACTAGACTCCAAAATAACCATGTCTAGCAGGCAAGATGATATTTGATTTGCATATATTTGCAGGTATATAACGATCGAAAAGCAACAGGCCGGTGTGGACCTCAAGCCCTCCTTCTTTTGTACGTTCTTAGTGGATTTGTTTTTTCCACTGACCATTCGAACTCAAACCCTTGCAAGAGAATGTCTATATACTGGAAAATGATCTAAAGTATATATCACATATATCACGGAGTAAGGGGTCACAGAACTTTGCTGGTTTGTTCACGGTTGTTCTTTTCGGGCGAAAGCTGGACAGTTCTTTGCGCGAGCCAATCAGATCCTTCGTGGGGTTGAGCTTAGAGCTGCTTGGGAACATCGATAGACGTGGAAGGGGAAAAAAGTTCAGAAGCTTTGCTCCATGCACTGCAACTCATTGGATTCTCGCCATGGTAAGTTCAGAGTTAGTATACAGTATCAGTATATGTAGACATACTGTAGAAGATCATAGAAGTACCATGGAAGAAATGTGGTCGTGCTGTTCTTGAGTTTGGTTCCCCGCCATGAGGGCATTGTCGCTCATCTTTTTGAGCTTGTTTGGCAGACAGATGTTTGACTCCGCGGATTTCGGGAGCCTGACAAACCGGCAAGGGCTGTTGATGCACTGGTATTTTTGGGTTTTGTTTGCAACAAGTTGGCATGTACTTGAGAAACTGTTTCAGGATACTGAACATCTTCCCTGAAACTTCCTTCCCCCAGAGTTGTTTTTTTTCAAGAGAGACTTGAACGGAAGGAAATGAAAGCATTCGAGCAATCAGTGATCATCTTTTTCTTTCAAGGTGCTGCCCCAGCTATCTCTTTACCATTTTCTTTCGATCCATCTGGTTTTGCACTCGGAGCGTGCATCAAATTCCGAGTAACGGCAAGTGGGTTCCGCAGTTTTTTCAGATGCATAGCTGTGTCAGCAGCTCTCTCTCCTGGCCATAGCTGTTACACGGAGGCAAAGGGCCCTTGGGACGTACCAGCAGGTAATCAGACTGGTTATCAGATATCCAATGAAAGCATGTGGTGGCTTCAAGAGGTTGGACCTGGTAGGATGTGGTTTTACTCATGCGACTATGACTTGAACGGATTGTCTAAGATTGACACAGTGGCAAATCAGCAAGACCTCGGTGGAATCACTGTCAGAAACTTTTGGGTGGTTTGTACATGTTTGTACCTTCTAATAATTCGCAAATATAGACAGTTTCAAATGTTTCACTCAGTTCAGGCGTTTTCTCGGGTGATTGTCTTTTTGCAAATCCGCATTTGGGTTGTTTCCCAGCTGGCAGGGAGATGGGACTGGGATTCCTACTTTCAGCCTCTTGGCGGTCACACGACGTTGTGGTGTTCACGTGACCACCTCAAGCCTTCTGTTGGTTTGTCCCATATAAGGTGAAGTTGTTTTACTTTATTTTGATATAGATAATCTAAATTCTAAATCCAACTCAGGGAATCCTGACTTCAGTGTTTTCAATGCCTCCTTTCTATGTGAACGTTGACTTCTGGTCATTTAGGTGGATACAGTAACGGCATACAACGACACAGCTGGCCGACATTCATCCAAACCACTCCTAGCTGATGCTGGCGATGTAACTTCAAGGGTCCAGGTGTGGAAGAGATGGATTGATGGCAGACAGCCACGATTCAATTTGTCAAAGCAAGTCCACAAATGTCCACCACAGATGGGTCTGGCATTGGAGCCACCAAAGCACATCAAAGCACATCAAAGCACATCAAAGCACATCAAAGCACATCAAAGCACATCAAACCACATCAAAGCACATCAAAGCACATCAAAGCACATCAAAGCACATCAAATCATTAGAGCCATCTAGAGCCTTTGATAGGGCGGGGCTTTAGGCCAGAGTCGCAGACTCTCCTGCGTTGGCCAAGGATTTGGGTAGGCTGCTCTTTCACGATCAGGTCTATGTCATAGTTCAGGCGACGGGCGAAGCTGTGCATGGTGTAATCAAAACTCGGTTTTTGACGTGGACGCATTGGACAGTGATCGTAGAAAAAATTTTAGCGTCAAGGAATGTGTTCAGGAAGCTTAAGAGTCCAACCAAAAGCGAGTTGATCAGAAAGAAAGTGATCTATCACGATAGAAACATGACAGAACAACATTGCAAAAACCCACAGTTTCTGCCAACCTGCAATACCTGCAATTGTAGCACTGATTCTCGAGGCGATCTTTTTTCTGCCCATTTCGATTGTGATCTTCTTTGTGGAATGGTCACGCGGCACCAGAGAAGCACCCTTGCTCAAAGTCTCCAGACACTCGGAACTACGCCTGCTGAGATGGTGTAACATGCCTGTCGGATGATGTAACATGTGTGCTCCTGTGCGATCCCCCTACAAAGCAGGATGCAGAGGGACAGTTTGATTTCTTTTCTCTAGGGCAATGGCCCTGACGAGGACGCCATGCAGAAAATTTCGATAACTATCCTGAAAGAGGGAATGAAAAGAAAAGGGTGAAAGCAGCAGTAGTCTTGAGACCATTTCGTGATGTCGGAGTCTTCTCAAGAGTGCATTGTCTGGGCATTTGTAGGAGCAGGGTGATGAAACAAGTTGTATGAACGGCATTCCGATCATGACACTCTTTCGGGTTGTTCTAGCAAACAATGGCCGAGTCCATTAGATCCTTCGTTCTGCTGGAACATCAACACTGTAGGGAGACATTGTCCCAAAATGAGACATCTGGAACGTTGTAGGCTAGCAATTTCATCATCATTGACATCCTCTGATCAAGTGAAGTTCAATCTTGTGATTCTACTTGACTCTTGGCACCTGTTTTATGCAATTCCATGCTGACAATGAGGAGAGGCAAAGGCAGAGCATGCAAAACGCGTGGAGAAGGTTGCGCAGAGTGTAAAGACCCTCGGTGAAGATCTCAAACATTAAACAGCACCAAGAAGCCAAATGGATCCAAATGGAGGAATGTCTACCAACTCTCCCAGAATGATAAAATACACAGGACTACATGCTGGGATGTGGAACGGAGGCAAGTCATCAGGTATGCAGCAGCTCAAAGGTCTCTTCAACATTTTGAAAAGGACTCCTAGCAGTAGCATCTCGTTGTGCATAGCATCGTAAGAGAGCACGGATGATGTGGTGCTGTCCATGGATGAGGAGCCAAGCAGGGGAAGGTGCTCAGCTTTTTACATCCCGACCCGATCGGGAGCGCATTAGTTCCCGAATCTTGGGCACCTTGTCACAACTTAGTCACAACTTAGTTACAACTTGTTGATCTTATTGTACATGATGCTTAGTGATGGGAGTGATGGGTTGGACTATGTTGGATTTGAAGAGCAAAATCCATTGTGGAGAGGGCAATGTTCCTGGTTCACTCCACTTAATGTTGCCCAAAAAGGTCTACACTCGAGTCGGTCCACCATCTTTTTTGATCTTTTTTGTTCATCTTTGTTCATGTGGGACAAAATTGATAATGTTCTCATTTTTGTTTGTTTTTATTCTGCCCTAGACATCCTTGGACCAAGTGGAGATTTGATTGCTGCAGAGCGCTTTCCCCCAAACGCGGATGTTTATCAAAAGCAGCCAAATATGTACCCTTTTGCTCATCCCTGGTACCTCAACACATGCCATTTTCCAGCCACACCGAAATATAGTTACTAAGGTTCGTAGTAACTTGCAGAAAATTGAAACTAATTTCAGGTTCCGTAATTGAATTCTATGTAAGTTCTTTGAAGTTCCTACGGTTTTCCAGGTCCATTTTAGTACCCATCCTATCCCATCCTATCCCATGCTTTGGATTGTTTCATATTGTTGAAACATCTGGGGTTGATGTTTCCTGCGCACCCGCTCAGCTCCTCGAAAGCAGAAGATCGACACCAGCGAACTGAAAAACATTGTGGAGGAGGGGAGCATTACGGAGCTGCAATCGAGGGGTTTAAACCAACTGTGTTTTGCACAGTTTTACTTCCGGTATTTCTCAGCAACTCTCAGCATTTGTTACTGCTTGTCACAGTTGGTGCACATGAACCGAGATCTTGGAATATGCTCAGTGTGGAAGTTCAATCCTGGGAATCCTGCCTGTCTAAACTCCCAAACCAACGTTCGACGTATCGTCGTATCCTTGAAACTATGTGTGGGTTGGAAATCGCCCTGCCAGGTGGACACAGAGAAGGGGTTTGCGGTAGTCGAACCACGCTTGCGCATGGTGGAGTTGTCCCATTTCTTGCTCTCGTCAGAAGCCCAGATTGATAAATTCGTTGCAATACTTGACGCATCTTGACGCCAAAGAAACATATTTGTGCCAGGTCTGTGCCAGGATCAGATGGTTTCTGCAACAGCAAGTGGATGCAAGTGGTATATTGGGACACATTGGGACCATTGGGATTACTTTCAACTGGTTGACCGTCATTGACCGCAGAACGGCCTTGGTCCAGGCAAGGCTACTCCGTCCCATGTGTTCCTGAACTTGATGACCTGACGGTAGGTGGGTTGCTTGAATGCAAAGCCTCTTTTTCCCTCCCTTTTCACAAGAGAGGATCCTGGATCCAAGTTTGGGATTGTCTGGAAAAGAAAATGATCAAGAAAATCAAGAAAGACCAAGAGAGATCAAGAAAGGTATAGAAAGATATAGAAAAAACATGAAAAAACTATAGAAAGGTCAGGAATTGACTCGAAAATTCCGATGTGTTGAGACCCCGAAGTGTTTGCCACGGCTGAGGTTGCTGATGGGCTGTGGCATTGAGTCCACCTCGTGGAAGTACGGCATGTTCAATGAAATTTGAACCTCGGTAGGAAAAAAAGCATTGTAAACAAGGTAGAGCGAATAGAATCCAATAGAACGATTAGAACGATGCAAACAGGACGTGGCAAATCGGGCGGAATTGAGCATAGTAAGCCTTGAGTTGGACAAGAAGGGTTGGTGGCGAATACAGATGTCCAAAAACACCTAGAACATATTCATTGCTTACTTTGAGAAAGTGAAACACGCCTAGATGAAACTGAGGGTCCTATCCATAGGAATCATGCGGTCCGCTCTGTCGAACATGAAAGTTTGAGCAATATCATATCATATTATGATTTATAGATTTCATATCATATGCCAGCTCGGGTTCGCGATTCAGGACACCAGCAGAGTATGGCAGAGTGGCTTTTTGCACCACATGCAAGTATCCCGAAACCCATCAAAAAAGATCCAAACAATTCTAAAAGGATAAAAACGAAAAGGAAGCCGCCTTGATGCACTCGTCGAGAATCTATGAATGCGCCAGAATAGATTCCTGATGGACTCCCACGATTTTTTGCCAATATTTGCAGTTTTTGTTGGGGCCTAGAGACCTGGCTTGGCCCTTTTACAATGAGATTGCTTCGCAGAAAGTGCGTGTCAGATTTCAGTGACTTTTCATGATCCCTACTTTCTGCACAGTCCGAGCAAATCAACCCTTCACAGCCTCTGCACCTGTCTGATATATGGTGGGCTTTGGCAGCATTTTCTTGTATTATGTCGATCCACCCAAGGCCAATGCTACGAGATTGTAACCTGCACCGGTGAGGTCCGATGCAAAAGTGAAGTGGTGTTCAATGTTCCATGCGGAACATGACCGAACATGAGACATAAGCATAAGACATCATAAACCAAACATCATAAACCAAGAGAACATTGAGGAACAAGAATGATCAAGAATGGTGTTTTCCTTGCGAGAACCTAGCAGCATTGATCGCTTAGAATGTCTATGTTTCGTTTCTGCGTTGTTTTCCTCCTCAGCCAGTAAGAGTCACTTGACCGACGAACCCGCAGAATCTGAGCATTGAGATACCACTACAATCCAAACCACATCTAACTCCTACTAGTAATTACAGAACATATATGGAACATCAGAGAACCACTGACACGTCTACCGGGTTGGCAGGTGCAAAGCGTCACTGAGGAGAGTGATAAGGAGCCACACGATGTGCCGTGGTGTGCTGTAGCCTCAAAGCATGATGAAATGAAAGATGATCAAACTGATCAAACTCTCACCCAATTCGTTACCCCAAGATCCCTAAACAGTGCTGGTCAAATTGATGTTCTGTGCTGCAGGAGCTGTTCCACACCTTGCCCTGGAGCCATGGTACTCATGGAATTTTGGTGTCTGCCACCCTACGCATCATCCCAGTACCTCGGCAGGGATCTCGTGAACGACTTCTTTTTAGATGATAGGAATGGGATGTCATGGCTGTTTGTCATAGAATGTTTGATTCGACATATCCTGACCATTCCTGACCTATGTTCACTGACCTCAAGTCAGCAGAGGAAATGTATGGACAATGGACATGTGTCAAATCTTTTTAACAATGTTTGATGTGTCATGACCGTGTCATGTCCCTTTTGCGTCAAGGGAACAGATCCTTCTAGTTGCCTGTCGGTCTCCTAGGCCAAGCCGTTTGTGCGGCTTCAGCTGACGCACTGCAACTTGGAATTGCAAGATGGTGGGATCAGGACATGAGGAGAAAATAGGAGTAGTTGGCAGGTCACGACAGGAAGATTGAGAGGCTCGATGCAACTTGGATTTTTCAGTGATCATGAGTCAACCAAACGGGCTGAAATAGTGGTCCAATATACCGCACATCAAACGTAAGTTGCGCCGGGTGTGAGCTGATTTGTGTTGCGGACCGCATCCTCAGAGCAGATTAGAAAGGTCTATCAGAGGCCGTCATTCCGGAGTGAAAGTGACCCAGAAGGAATTCAAAAGGAGTTTGGACGTTGGAAGCTTACCTGGGATAGCGCACTTTATTGAAACCTATCAAAGATCAGCTGTTCTTGCGACGTGCATGTGTAGGGGCTGGAAGGTATTGATCCTTGGCTGTAGCAGGACATGTTTCTATGAACTTTGAACTGGCTGTAGACCAGCGAACAGCTTTGGCCGCACCCGAAGCCACAGCCACCCGGCCCGCTCTCAGGCGAGAATAGAGATTCTTTGTGCAAAATCTTGGAGACACTTGGCATCCGTCCGCAGGGTGTGAAAGCTACACGGGTAGGTCCAGGCTGAACCACCAACCATTGGACGAATGATCAGTGCATCTAAATCGGGCGTTTGTTTAAGTTTGGACGAGCACCCCTGTTGCATGTAGATTATCAAGGCAAAGAACTATCACAAGATTGAATTTGGGCAAGATTCAGCAGCAAAATTGTTGTGTAGATTTGTTTAGCGTGAAGCAAAGTGAAGCAAAGTGAAGCAAAGTGAAGCAAAGTGAAGCAAAGTGAAGCAAAGTGAAACATGTGATGCCAGTGTCAAAGTGTTAGCCAACTTGACAGACTTGACCACTGCCTTAGGTATTCAGTCGCTACAGGGGACCACGAATTTGTCGAGGGCCTTGCCTTCAATCCCTGTTTTGCCGTAGTGCCTTGGCCGGTCAAAATCCGACAAGAATCGACAAGATATTACTTGTATGTGCAGCATTAATACAATATGTGGATTGATTATGCCATAATTATTCAATAGTAGTATTTGTACTTGGTTATTAAACTTATGAATTCATGAAAGTTATATTATGAAATTTGTGAAACATCTGCACATGGAAGATGTTAAAGAGTCTCGTTTAGGACCAGTTTCTCAAGAAGCATTGTCCTTGTCTTCTGCGCAGGTCCTGTTGATGTTCTTATTACGCACGGACTCAAAGAATTTCTGACTGTCAACAGCGCATAGGTGGCAAGGGAAATGATGGCCTGACCAAGTTTCAGATTCTAAGAGACAGTCGGGGAGAAGGATGCGCTTTGGTCCAGGATTCAACACATCTAAATAAAGACAAAATTAGATATATGCGTACATATGTAAATATATAATATAATATATATACATGTGTATCAGACGTGAGGCGACGTGAGGTATCTACCACTCCCAATAGCTGAGGACAAATAGTTCTGTATTCCACAAACCATCACAAACCATCACAAACAATCACAAACCATCACAAAGCATCACAAAACATCACAAAGCATCACAAAGCATCGAAGCATCATAAACCATCAATCTAGAAGTCACCCGCCCAGACTTTACACGACTCAAACATGCTCAAAGCGAGTAAAGCTATCGCAGCACGATGCAGATTTGTTGGTTTGTGTAATTGATGGTTCCCATGTCCCAGGTGATGACTGGCTCGTACGTCGAAGCTTGGCGTTTCTAAATGTGGTGTCTCAATATCAAACTGAGGACATATGCTAGCTGATATTTTCTGATGCCGATGGAAGCGCCACAATAGAAACAAGGAACAAGTTTCTACTGGGCCCTCAGCTAGTATGATTTCTCCGATGATAGTATGGGTTGTTCTTTCACCCTGCAGAAATTGGTCTCTTCAAAGTTGGAAATATCAAATTTCCAGTTTGAGTGCTGTCGACACAACTGCAGGTTTGGCAACAGGTCTGCTCCCACCTAAAAATTAATCATTAATCATCATATTATGTATGCACAAGTTCTGTGGTGTACACCTTCATAGTCCCACTTTTCCCTTTTTGGGCATTCTTAGCAACTCTCAAGGAGAAGCAAGCACGAAAACTGACAGAAATGCACCTGTGCAATCTATGATCCCAGCGATCTATGAATATATATATATATATGTACACATTATGCACGATGATTATGATGGACTCTGAGATCTTCCTTTCCATGCGCTTGAGGATGCACCAGATGCATCCGATGAGATTCTATCCCTAGGGAAGTGGCATGATGCTTGGCCGTGACGTAACGACCTGTGTGGAGATGCGTTTGGACTTGAATTGTTTGCCGAAGTTTACTGTGTTTTTGCTAACATGTGCTATCTACATATCCATTGTTATTCTAGAATTTATAGTACATAAATGATTACATCACTATCTGGGCACTATCCTTCACCTACAAATGTGCCAATATGTTGTGTGAATATCTCGTGGCACAATAAGTTGAGTAGTACAACTTGGACAGGCTGATCGAAATTGCTCCAATGACTCTGCTTTTTAAATGTAGATTTCTAGGCACCCGAAGAGACGTTTAGGAAAAAGTAGGTTTGTTTTCCCTTCGGCACATGACCAGTGCTTCATCTTTGACGTGTGAAGAGTTTGATGCGGAATCACCAACATGTGCCGCAAAGAAGCCTGTGAAATGATCAATGCCCGGCATATCTTCTAGCGGATTCTGGGCCACATAGAACTCATATTCAATAATCCGTTGTGTTTCCACTTTCATACATACAATAAATCACAACAACCTTTGGTGGCCCGGTTTCCAGCGTGTCAATAGCAAACATTATGATCCAACTTCTACAGGCGCCCATGGGAACCTAACCCAGGACCTGAGAATTCGGGGGAATTAATTCTGATCATCCATGCAACAGAATCAAGTTCGCCAGATGGAACGTGATGCAAGGATCCTTGGTTCTTCAAGCAGGTGCAAGAAAAAAAAGAAGGTGGGGTCTGCTGGAGATGACGGCAGTGCTAGAAGAACATGTCTTGTTGAAGACGCTGGTATGAGTCGGTATGAGGCTGAGCAAGAGCCTGTTCCTCCAAGGACACTGACCCGCTCTTTCATGAAAGACATGAAATGGTAAGCCGTGGTGCAGCATTGGTAAGCCGCCATTGTCACGTTTGTTTTTCTGCTGCAGGCGTCGTGTGCATGCGCTTGGCAACCTAGTATGCCCCGGTGCAGGGATCAAGGAAGGTGATGGAAACTGATGGAAGCTTGAGGTCCATTCACTTTTATACTACAGTATGTATCAACCGGACCTCAACACACAGGACAATGTGGGATAGTACATTTATGTGCATTTTACATGATAGTACTGGCTACAAGATTTTTATAGATGTTGGTTAGGCTCTACCAGTATAGAGCAGGGTAGCCCAGGGTATCCCGGGTAGCAGTCCAAAGACGCCAGCAAGTCACGCCTGGGACATCCTGGAACAGTAGCACAGCAGCGTCTGCCAAGGCACCACAGAATATTTACATCGACACTCCAAAAGCACCTTGGATCATCGACAGGATTACCTTGGCACATCTTGGCACTGTGCATTGCTCGGAACTACTTGGCGAATGCACAATGACAAACAATGACAGACATTCTTATGATTTTTCCTTGTTCCAGTCTCAATCTGCGTAGCATCTTTTGGGAAACAGAACGTTGAAGATCTTGAAACAGGATGAAACATGGAACTTTGGGATATCCAGCTTGGAGAACTCTTCAAAAGGTTGCTCATCAGAGCTGTGCTGTACCCACCCGCAGATCTTTGTTTGAATATCTTGAACTGTCCCCAATTCGCCTGTGTCTTTATGTCAAGCGTATACTTAGAATTATTACTCAGACAGACTTGGATTGTAAGATATGTTTATGACACGTGGGTATAATCCAAGCATTCAGGTAGATGTGGGTAGTCATTGAGACTAAGATTCTTATCATGGAGACTCAATCTGCCAAGGTATCTTCTGGGAGTTGCCGGCAGCTCCCAGTTCCGCAGAGTGCTACAGACGCTCCTGGTTGTGGGAAACAATTAACATTGACATTGAATAATTGGTGATCTCGTACTTTGCTGTTACTGAACAGCCGGTTGCGTCCTAGGTCCTAGCCATGAGCAATTATTTATGCTTGCTGCATGCAAAATCTGGTACTTGTCCGTGGGGCTATGCATGTTGACACAAGCGCTTATCTCAGCATGAATTCAGATCCAAGATCGGAACATCCATAGAGTCATGAAGTCGTACACACACACACACAAAAAAAAAGCCATGTCATGTGAAGAAGTCCTGATCATCTGTATACCCACCATACTCATGTGCCATTAGCATCCGCTAGTCCTGTTTGCCTAAACTCATGAATTCCACCCAAATGACTTTTTGTTCAAAGTTTCAACGGTCTCTGACTCATGTCTTTTGGTGCCCATTTCATTCTGCCGCTCCACTGCTTCCAAGGGCATATTTGCAGCCATGGGGGAACACCATGTTCTTCCGCTATTTGCGGCTTGATTGCAACACATTGACACGCAATTGCAGACAGACAATCCAGTAGGCTGTCTTGAGTTTGCAAGTTTGATTCGCTTGTAGATGGCATAAAGAGAAAGAGAGAGACTCGCTGTCTGCTTCACGCTTCAGAGTTGTGATTTGCTTTGGGGAACCAGATATGTATCCAAATATCACTCAGCATTCTCAAGAAAGACTCTTTGGGGAACCAGATATGTATCCAAATATCACTCAGCATTCTCAAGAAAGACTGGGGTCGAACAGTTGACTGACATAAGGCATCATAAAGCTCCTGATGCTTCCTTTGACTCAGGGTGACTCAGGTTGGGATGGATCAATCCCCTGAACATCGCTTTGGTGAAGTCCTATCAGCCTGAGTGGACTATGAGGTAAGCACTGGGCGGGCAGTTACTCTCCTGGAAGGGTGGAAATCAAATTTAATGACAATTGCACCAGGTCTACCTCCGAAAACAATAAACAATATTTGGATATATTTGGATATTGTTGGACCCCTTTACCTGCGATGCTACGGGTCGCCTTCCGAGCAAGCAATTCTTTGCAAAATGCATGAGATCATAGCAATTTTGGTGCAATCTGATGTTAGGATTTTCCCCTGGCTTTATTGCATGTTCTCTTGATGGGATGTAAACAGAGAGACTCTGTGTTGCAGTTCTGATATGAACTTGCGGTTGGCGCCCTGATGTCACCAGTATCAGATAATCGGATAGAATCTGTCGAACATCGCCTGCATGACAAACTCCCTGATCAAGCCAAGAAAAGTCAAATCTCAGGTGCACTGTTGCATGCACAAGTATATCCGCGTCCCTTCACTTAGCCACTGTACAAGAACCACACCATTTTCAGAGCAATGCTTTGCCACGTTTGTCTCGTTTTTTTGGCGGCTTTCTGATCATGCTTTCTGGCACGCATAGCGTAGAATAGCGTGCCCTCGCAATTCATATTTGGCAACCATGCTTGGACTATCTCAGACTACCTTGGACTATGTTCCAGGTACTACTGCAATGTCAACGTCATCCAGGAGATTGGGTGCTGGCACTGACTCTAATCCATATCGGTTGCTGATCTTAGGCACTCGATGGATTCAACAATCATTCATTATATGGTACAGCATTTTTTCCCGCTAAACACTCAACATTTGGGATGTTGTTGCTTATCTTTCTCGTGGTGCTACCCAGGGACCAGGAATTCGCTTGCAAGGGTCAGACCGCAAACTGGTTTCCCTGGTGACAGCAGTCGCCCCCAAACGAAGGACTACTTGATTCCTTTGACGGAGCTCAAGCCAATGTTGGATTTGGGAGATGATTCCTTAGGCCATTGTAGTTGGGCATGGGTCGGCTTGATGTTTTGGAGAGGATAGGATATACCACCAGTGGAATCCGGATGGCGTCCATGGAGGGTGATCATTTGGGACGGCTGTGCTTGAGAGTTTTGATGTAGTTTTGCTTTGTTTCGATATGTTTTGAAGGAGGCTCCTTGAAAGCTCGTGGTCAATGGTGCCAGTATTTGTTTTTTGTTCACTTTGTGATTGATTACTTTCTGAATACTGTCTGTAGGTGAGTGGTATCAGACCTGGTATCACTAGTACTGGCACAGTGCCCGCAGCCATCCCGTTTTGTTTGCACTTTTTAGATCTTTTTACTGAAATTTGTTTTTTCAAGTTTATTCTCTTTTTGACGCCCCCTTGGGGCATTGCTGGGTACCTAGGCTGGCCCCTTCGGGGCCAGCCTAAGTACCCAGCAATGCTTGAGCGTCATGTTTAAAGTTTAAAAAGGGGCTGTTTATAGTGTAAACATGGGTTACATTGAAAATGCTGAGGTCCCAGCTCAGTGCTTTAAAAGAAATTTGGGGAGCTGGGGACTTAGGCTGGTGCCTTCGTAAGTCCCCAGCAATTCTCCAAATTCAGCATCCAAAATATTCCCAAAAAAAAATACAAAATAACTTCTCCTGGGCTGAGGTGTATATCCAATTTGGCTTTGCCCTTACCTCAACAAGCACCACGAAGTTCGGAGCATACATCATCCTCATTCCGACAAAGACATCATGTACATTGACGCACCTCGGCGCAAGAGTTCAACACGGTTCGGAAGAGGGATGGGCAGTTTATGGCAGTTTATGGCAGTTTGCTTTGGAGATCAGGACCGCAGTTTTCGAAAGTGCTCTCCTTCTTGACAGCAATTCGCAGGAATTAAGCAGTTCTGTTTCTTGGAAAGAGGCCTCTCTCATTGCAGGTGCATTGTTTTCAACACAATGTGCACACGGCTGACGGAGCTAACGAATTGAACCTGCATACTCGTATGTATATATTATATGGTTCTTCATGATTCTTCGCCACTTGCACTGAAGTCGGTCTGTAAACATGGGTGGATCTGTCGTGGAGTCGTTGATCTGAGGGTTTTGGACATTTTTAGACTGTCAAGACTGGAGATACGTCGCAACAATGGGCGTTACCTTGATCAAATTCTCAGGTAGGCTACTACGGCCTGCCATCAGTGGTGAATTTTGACATGAAGTCTGCTTTGCGGCGGATCGAAGAATGGCTTCTGCCACGCAAAGGCAGCTTCAGTATGCTTCACTGTTGAGAGGAAGATCTTCAGCGCTGACATGCGCTGACCTAGTAACTTGGAGGATGTACTGTAAGTCCTAAAAACATGAAGAGCCAAGAGCGTATGAAACTTTGCGCAAGGAAGCACCCAATGGCATCCAAAGCCTTTTGGGTTGGAAGCATGTTTTACCATAATTTTACCATGTTTTACCCATCAGTCTTGATATGTCTTGCTCTCAGGGCTCTCATGCTTTCGGCCAGTTGGATCTTGTTGAAATGTTGGGATCCGGGTGCTGCAGAGCTCTGAAGCTGGGAAGGCTTTGTGATGCTCTATGCCCTGCACACTTTGGGAGAGAAAGACTTGCCACTGGGCGACTATTGGATCATCACTTGACCATATTTGGCCTGTGTCTTGTGGTTTCATCTCTTGGTTCATCATCTTCATCTCTCCCCCTTTGCAGCCGATCTTCAATTTCATCCTCTTTAGTGGTACGATTCCGTCAGACTTTGATTTGCAGATTGCAGTATGTAGGCTAGCGAGACATTCACATGCTCATCTTGATCAGGGGACAACAAGGTGGATGTCTGAAGTTCGAGAATTCTAAGACAAGCTGAGCTTTTCAGCCCCATGTGATTGGTTTGAATACGATGCATGTTGACAGAAATGTAAAGACAGTTTGGATCCGAGAATTGTTTACAAATTTTGGGGTAATTCTAAGCAGCATATAATATATATATATATATGGCATATGTATCGACTTTTTGCTACTAGTCAAAGTCCGTGACTCTGAAATCTGGTTCAAGCACGGTGTGTGTGTTTTTTTTTGTGCAGAAATCCTTAGAGACTAAGTTTTGTTGTAGGTTGTGCTAGTACTGCTAGTAGGGTCCCGATGTTGCGGCAGCACCCAGCATGGTGAATCAATGTGAATCATGAGTGTACGCTTTTTCGTCCATTCACAAGGCGACGGATGTTCAGCTTGGCAGGGGCGCTCAGTAAGCCAGTTCCGAAGTGTTTGGGAGTCAACAGGTCAGTTGAAGAAGGGCGGAGCTGTACAAATATTGTACAATCATGAGTCACGAGTTGCTCAGACATGTTGAGACATGCTGAGACATGTTGAGACATGCTGAGGCATGTTGAGACATGCTGAGACATGTTGAGACTAGTTTGTTTCCTAAAATTTCGTAATACTTTTCGTAGAGTCAGCATCTAAGAGTGGCTTGTGGTTGGTGCTTAATGCTGATGGTAGTAACATGTAATGACATCTATATAAAAAAGCAATACACCTATATTGTAAGATTACATAACATTCTTGCAGATTGTTCTGTACAATTCTGTAGAGCCAAACCAACAGCCTCCGACGGTGGGGCGACAGTGACGATTTTGGCAGGAAGCCTACGATCGCGTTCGCAGCCGAATGGGCTCCGCCTCGATTTTTCCCACCATCGACGAGAAGGCATTGGCAAGCAGTTGGAGCCAGTGTGGGATGCCAGGAGCAGGACAACGGCCAATAATAATATACAGAGCCAATACAGCCAATGGCAACAGATTGGACAAAAAAGTACAAAATATCATAAAATATCTATTGCACACTGTTGAACTGCACAGCTTGTACAGATGTGCCTTCATTGTCCAAAATTGTCAACAGGATATGTCATGTGTTCGATTTTACGTGATTTGTTTGTGTGTCGTCTTTACAGACGTGAATTGTCACGTGTAGGCGATGTAGAGAGTAGAGTAGCCTGCACATACCGCTGTCTTTCTATTGAAACTGAATCACCACAGGATGTGAAAGGGCTTGTCCAATGGGCTTGTCCAATGGGTTTGTTCAGTCGCAGCTGGGCAAGGTTCGAGTCGGATGAACATTGACGTGGCCCCCGCATCCCTGGTGAAAACAGACCAGGTGCGGCGAAGCCAGAGATGTGCCGGGAGGTCTTTTGAGCTTTTGGGTTGCTTGTGGCACGACGTGGCTCCCCAGTGCTACAAGTCATACTTCTCACAAGAAAATGCAATTCAATATACAATATGTAGAGAAATTGTAGAGATATGTAGAGACTTTACGTCGTGTTGTAGGAGGTTCTTGGATGGTGGAACTATATAGATGGACCATGTTGGACTCGGATTCATTGACCCTGCTGGACAAAGCCGGGTTCTGCAGGGATGGAGGTCTTGTTAGGATATGTGCTTGTATTCAGGAATCCGTCCATGGATGTCTTTGGTACACAGCCTGCTGGGATCCGTCTCAGCTATTGGAAGAGAACGACGATCGACATCGGCCCATCTTCGCTCTTGATATCAAACATGATCAAACTACGCCAATTCAATCCATTCCAATTCATATTTTTGCTGCCTCTGATCCGCTGCGGATCTTGGACAGACACCATCTTATAAGGTCTGGCATCCCAGTAGGTCATGCTCATGTGAACTTGTGCCAGGGGTCTAGGTGAAGGTGTCCCAGCCTTGCGCTTCGTGCCAAAGTTGAGGGAGAAGAACCGAGCGCGTCAGTTCTCAATACGCTCAATAGCTCTTTAGATGATCTTAGATGTATAATGATGTATATTTCTTAGTCAGTTTCTCGCTTGGATTTAGTGTTCTTCTGCAGATTTGCGATTGCCAGGTATATAGACCATCACTCACATGACAATGCTTGCCATTGCCGAAGCCCATGTGGCTACCAAGTGCTATCAAGTCCGTGATTTCATGCTAGGCTTTTCCCCCATGTTTTTTGCGTTCCTTGAAAGGACAAGTTTAAAGTATTTTAAAATGCTCTCATTTGCAATAAACCCACCTTAGGATGTACACGGAAGAGTTGTTAGGACGTAAAATGCACCAACTGCATCCAATTCAGTCCAGGTCCTGCTAGTAGCCCTAGACTTCCTCGGATTCTATCATTGCACCCCCATTCGTGTGCCAGGGTGGGAGAGTCATCGTTGCAGTGGCAATGGCCAGAGTGAGTGGATTTGGATTTTCCAATTTCGAACAATTTGGATAGATGTTGCTTTGGAATGCTTTGGACGAGATTTGAGAAGATGCTGTTTGTTTCTTGTTTGCTTGAGAAGGTGTCCAGAAATCATGGATTGCACTGCTTTGGCCACTTTCTCAGACTGTCCATCCTAGATGCAGTGATTGTGTAGCCATTACAGGCGGCCAAAAGGATCTGAAATAACAGTCAGAAGCAAGAACTATTGAATGGCTGTGAAAAAGCAAAAAGGCATTAGTATCTCGTCCAGCAATAATCCATAATAATCCTTCACCACCTGCGAAGTTGGTGGCATGACTTCTCGATGATACATTCATAGAGAAATGTTGCTTGCTTGTGTTCCATGTTGCACAGGAAGCTTTGCCATCCATTTGGCAGGGGAGTGTATTTGTGGGTGTCTGGAATCTAGATACTCTCGGGCTTTCTCTCATTTTCTGACTGGACCCCGGAGAGTGCTTTTGCTTCTATTTGATCTAGCATCTAGATCAAGCGCCCTACGAACTCTCGTTCTGAGGTCTTTGCCGCTGCAGGGGGTAGCTAACTTTTGCCACGCTCCAATGTTTGTTGGATTGATTGTGAAAAAACAAATTTCCATTTGTCTGAGACACCAACCAGTTAATGAGAGCAGGAAGGACAACTTTCAAACTTGTGTCTGAACGAGGACTTGCAATTGATTCGAACAGCCTACAGATGAGATTAGACGTTATGATGGTTAGACCTGGCTAGTACTCGTACAGAGAATACAGGGCTCCAAACCGTTGCCTGCAGCCCACAGGAGATGCTCACACCAACACAGCTTCATCGTACTCTGAACTAAACCGACTTTGCTGCATTCTTTATAACGAGTACGTTCAACTTGAGTGGTTTTGTTTGACGCGCATGAGTTCGATCGTTTACACAATGCAGTCGATGAAGGTCTGACATCAACATTCATGCTTCACCTTTGCCACTTGATGCAAAAAGAGAGAATACGCAGCTAATCCATGCTAATCCTAGATATATGATATACCATGATATACCTAGTGACTAGTTCGTTGTATAGTCCGGTGTAACTCATGGAGGATATAGATGAATTAGTTGTAAGCCTCAGAGAACAATTCTCTGACCTCGAGAACAATTCTCTGTAAGCCTCAGACGCTTCGACGTCTTCCAACTGCAGCGGCGTTTTGACACTCCATTTTGAGTGGCACGTTTGCCGTGCCATGCCGTGCTGCCTTTTGGCCTTATGGCCAGTTTGTCAACAATAATATGTTTCACGAGTACATGAGACATAAGACCTATGAAGGTTTACCTCATCTTTGCTGGTAACAGAGGCATGACCTCAACATGGAACGGATATAGAAAGCAACGTGATATCGGTATACTGATGGCGCGGAACTCTTTGCCGGGGCGAATCGTCTCTGATTCGGCTGCTGTGCACCTGAGCCCAGAGGTTCAGTGGCCAGTTTAACTCCAACGAAGTCCACAGCCAGAGCACCACGTTGACATCATCACCATCACCAAACATCGCCAAACATCACACGGCGGCACCAACTCACTGCAGTCAGTTGACTCTGAATTCCGTAACAACCCCCCTATAGGGTGACCGAATTGGAATCATGGTAGCGAACTCAAAGGTTGGTATCCAACACCATCCAACACTTTTAATTACGGCACTCCCACATCGACAAGTCCATACATGAATTGATGCATTGATCTTGGTTCGGTTTGGTGCTGGATGGTTTCGTTGTACCCCAGCCATGAAGACTTGCATTGATTTGAAACTATTGGTGCATGATAGGCCTTTTTTTCCGAAAAAAAAAAGAAACTGTAATTGCTGTGACTGACGAGGACAACCTCAGCCTTTAGGACGCATGCTCCAGTATCATTTGCACTTACTAGACGGAATTCACAGGAACATTGACAGAACCAGCGTGGGCAGTTGGACTTCTGTTCAAGAGCTGTTTGTTCCTAAGTGAACCGTGTGAACCAAGGACATCTTTGACTCACTGCACCTGTCACATGATCCGACCAGATCCGACAACCTTTTCCCGTGGCTGATCTGCGGGCCGAGCTCACGGCTCGGAAAGAGCAGGCAATGCAACGCATTCCAAAATTGGCGCGGATGGTATGGGATATGAGATGGTGATATGAACTTTGTTAGAACAATGTTCATTTTGTGTTCATTTTGTTCATCATGTTAATTGTTCACATTTGTTCACCTCTCCTCGCCTTGTATGAATTCACCTCGACAGATTCTATGCAGATTCTATGTTGTTCACATTGGTTGATTCATGTTGATTCTATAGGATGATGTGGTTGGAGTCCGGCCTGGGCCTCCAGAGTACGAAGTTGTGCAGCTTTTTGAGTTTGCTCAAGGAACATCAATGATTGAAGAAAATACGATGAGATACTGTAGTTGTTTTTGAATGTTTCAGTTTGAAGCTTTGGCCATTGAGAATGTCATGCATTGCAAGTGTAAGTGACTGTGTGTGTATGTGATAGTGTGTTTGCAGTGAACTCATGCGGCTAGTCGACAGCAATTTGTAGACCTTTCACTTCCTTTCATCACAACCAAATTTTCGGCGCATGTCGTTTGAGCGACATCAACCCAATGAGCGATGGAACAGATTAGAGCGCATCAGTTGCTTAGAATGCATTTTTATTCAGCTGATATTTGATATGTGATTGAGGAAGAATTGAGGAAGAATGCTTTGGGATCCCATGCGATGTGAGAGGTTTCGTATGATATCATTGCTTGGCCAAGCACCATGCAATGGGAGAGATGTGAGAGGCGGAAACGACCTGGACGGTGTTGATATGTAATGATATGATATGATACTGTATGATACATATGTGTAGTGACGCTCTGTCCTTGTCAGCGCCAGACGAAATACCAGACTGCACCAGTCATGCCGAAATCATGAAGTAGTAGCAAAGACCATGAATCAGGCGGGAAAGTCCTCAAAGCAATATTTGGATGGTTATATTTGGATCTACTTCCGAAGAAACAGCTATTCCTCACCTCAAGCATGGTCATGTATAAGGACAAAGATCCTTGTCCGAGATTGTAATGGGACTCCATCGCGTTTCACTGCACCTTTATGAGGGCATCAACATGGAGAAAACCAATGCATCCCATGGTGTCACGATACCCATCCCATCATCGGCTAAGGACTTGACTTGGCAGCTTTGCGCGAAGCCTTCCCACCCCTGGCCGAACGCAAAGATGAAGCAGCTTGGCACTACACCCATAGCCGCCATAGCCGCCATAGCCATGTGTGGCGTTCCGGCGACCCGAAAGAGTATAACATAGTATAACCATTCTGCCCCAAGTTGACACCATTTGGAGATTTGAAAATGCGTGGGTAGCCGATGGGTAGCCGGTCATTGTAATTAGTAACTTCAAGACCACAGAGACCCGCAGAGACAAGTGCTAGGACCACACAGAGAGACATTGCAGTTTCTGATTGAGAAACCTTCATGACACCACTCTTCATTGCTGATCAGTTTTCACAGGGGTGGATGAGTGGGTCTGTCCCCGCAGTTTCCACAATGGGCTGTACTGTTCATAGAGTAGTCAAGGAAACCAATAGATCCCAAACTCATAGCGGATGCATCCGGTGTTTTTCTTTCTAGTAATAGCAACTGATAGCAACTGCAAGTTTGATCAATTTTGCAACTCTGACTGAGCTGTCACTGCCTGAGGGATCCATGAAGATCCTATGGTTCCTGCTCCTGTGATGGAACCGAGGCTTCCAAGGCACATCCCTGGAACAGCTTCCAGAACGGTCGGAACGGCCAGGGCAATGTCAGCAATGAGGTGCACGAGCTCGACGAGCTGAGCAGGGAGGAGCGCCTGGAGAACATTCAAAGAATCTCGGAAAATCTTGGAAGCTGACAGGTTCCATGCCACAAGGCCAGTTTCCAGAAGATGTGACATAGTGGAAGATGTTAAGATGGTGGGTCAAGTAGGTTTATGATGATGTTTACAAACATATTATATAACTAACATTATGAGATATAAGTGTTTGGATAATCTTTATTTTGTAGATATCATACATATATACATGATTATACATATATATGGTTGGCATTGCTTTGAAATCCCAGTCAGAATCGACGAGTACAGCAACAGTACCAGTCAATGGGGGACACAACTAACCCTGCTATACTATCTCCGTCTACAGTATATCCTATGTGCCTATGTGTCTCTATGCGTGAGTACAATCAGCGTTTCAGGAACAGACACGAGTCCAACCCAAACACATTGCACTGCAGGCAGGTTTTCAAAGTCTAGTAGAGATCAAAAATAATGGCATTTGATAAGGAATGCTGTAACATGCTGCAAGCACAGTCCTCCATCTTGCTGTCATTCTGGTGATGTTTCGCCTGAATCCACCTTTGTCCCAAGGAAAGTTGAGCACGGCTAGCACGGGTCGACGGCTTGTCAATGGACAGGCGCTGGACGATGCTGTGTTTGGCTGGGTGTCAAACTGTTGTTGCACATGCAGATATCTGATGATGCTTCGACACTACTCTCAGCAAAAAAACATTGGCAAAGGGGTGTGCACATGCACTGTTTGCATTCATAATTAAAGTTATTGTTGTTGTTGTTGTTGTTGTTGTTGTTGTTGTTGTGGTTGTGGTTGTGGTTGTGGCGGCACACCTCCACCGGCAGATCGACAGACAAGCTCCGATAAAACAAATCAAGCGTCATCGCAAGTCCTCCCTGCCAGCTTCAGGTGGCTCAAACTACCGAGCAGACGGAACCAACAAGGAACCAGCGCCAAAGGACAAATGCCAACCTGAAACCGCAGCCATCCAAGCCAAGAAGGCGAACACCACAGGGCGGGGCCAAAAGACAAACACCAATAACAACTGCCAAAAGGAACGGAGACGGCCCAGGGCAGGCAGAAGCCCCAGGGGCCCCAACCACCAAACAACAAACACCAGCCACAACCACCAAAAAGAAAACACGCCCAGGGTTGGCAGAAGCCTTGGGGCACCAAAAACGAAACACCAACAGCAGCGACAAGCATCAAAGGACAATAAACAACCGCAGCCGCCAGCAAAAAGAGAAACAAAACAGAGGGGACAGAACCACCAAACAAAAGCCAAAGCACACCCCCGGGCGAGCGGAAGCCCCAGAGCGCCAAAGACAAACACCAACCACAACCGCCACCACAACCAGCTACAAACACAAACTGCGGCGGACGAAAACCCGAAAGTGGGGAACGCAACCCAAACGCGGCACTGTTACTCTTGCACCGGCTTGGGAGAGGGGATGGGGGGGCTCGTCGGGAACAAATCCTTAGTGCCGCCCCCGCCAACTGGTGCAAGACCCCCGGGTGTATGGTATATGTATGTATATAATATGTGTATAAATATATATATATATATAAATGTATATTTATAGAATTCTGTATATATATTTACACACATGCATTTATATATGAACCTGTATTTATACACATATATATATATATACATCACATAAACTACACGTACGTCTATATATATATATATATGACTATATATGTATATATACACAAATATATATGATTATATAAAATTATATATGTATATATACATATACACAAATATATGCAGATACATGTGTATGTACAGTTGTAGGAATGGTATATAGAAAAACATGCTCAGCACTGTGACGTGAACCCGTATTTTGCGTTAGCTTCATCTGAAAATTGCTGTGGCATTCTGGTTGTATCGTCACCTGGTTGTGGTTTTCTGGTGGCATGTTGCATGTGTTAGGTGTTGACCACAATAGGAAGAACCGATGTGGCTGTGTCAATGTCTCATTTGAGTTGAGATTGACAAAACAATAGACTACAGTAGATTATACCTACAGCTGGTGCCCCTTTCCACACTGCCTTCCCTCGCTGTGGATAGTAAATTGAAAAGTTCAAAAAGGAAACCTGTTTCTTTTTAGGAAATACTGTAGCCAAAGTGAACACTGTTCCTTGAAACGCACTTTTGAAGGAATGCTGTGTAGATGTGAAAGGAATATCTTTTGGAGGAACACTACTTTTCCTTTGAAAGCACCGCTACAGTTTGAGGTTTAGGGAGGTGTTGCATATTTTGCAAGAATGCTGCTTGCCCCAAGGGAATTTTGCATGCATAAACATATGTATGTGCACCTTTTGTATAGAGGAGAGCATTTGTTCTAGAAACAATACACAATCTTCAATTAAAAAAAACACAATGTTTTTCAGGGACAACTGCACGTCTTCAAAGAATGCTACTTTTTTTAAAAGGCAGGTTCTAATTTATTCTGGGATTCCAGGAATGCCGCATGCTTGAAACCATGTTTTCAAGAAAGCGGACTGTACTTCTCCAAAGGCAATCTACATGTTCTGCCAAATACTGTTTGTGCTCCAGGGAGACTGGACATCGTTGAAAGAAAAATTGCATTTTGTAAAGAGGTAGTGATGTGTGGCAGGAATATCAAGGAAATGTGTTTTGATCTTTGGAATCTTTGGAGACAAAAACCTCAAAGAAACTACACAAGCATCAACTGTTGACAGGACCAAACAATGCATTTTTGTTGTTGGCGTTGTTTGCATGTTCTAAATTAGACAAAAAACATGTGGTTTGTTTCTCATTTCCCACACCGTGAAAACAAAACTCAACTGCTCCACAAAAGAACAACTGATGACATGAACTTGAAGCTAGCATTGTCTGAAAATAATATCGCTTTTGATGTTTTTACTGTTCGGTTCTGGTTTTTTGGAAGAAGTGTCTATAGGGTTTGCAGTTTTCTTCGTCGCTAATTTGAACGTATCGCCTTGAATTTCCGACTCATTTGCAGGCCAAGACCTATATTACTTGTTTGTATTCTTGCAAACTATTTTTCTTTGCCATGGATTATACATATTCTTGCCGATTGACGTATCAAACACTATCCTTTGAATTGAATTCTGGTGTTGGGATGAGAGATACGAGCAGATACTTGTACCAAACCCCAAATCTAAGATTCCAAGAATCCCAGATTGCTCACGAATCCTGCGGGGAAGCTTTGTTTTGATAATTTTGATACAGTACCTAGAGGATGTATCCACTCGTCGTGGAATTCTTCGACTTTTTGCGCTTCGAAGCAAAATCCGAGCAAAATGCCCAGGGAAATGAGCGCAAATAAAGGATAAAAAAACGCAAATACCAATTTGTCAGGACACAAATGCGCGTTTCTTAGTTCAAGCAAGCATAAAAAGTCAGAATGAAGTCAAATCCAACCAACAAAATGGACAGAAAAAAAAAAAACAAATTGAAGATCCAGATATGAAGTGCAAAAGAGAAATAAGTTGATGCACTTGGCGCTTAGCTTACAGCTTGCAACCGTAGAATGGTCTTGGAAGCCGACAGTGGGCATGTTCTCACAAGAGTTGCAATTGGTGGCAGCACCAGTAGCAAGAGATAACAATAGAATAACAGCGAAGCTTCTGGCAAAACCTGGTGCTGAATTTGGCCAGGCTGACCTATACTCAGCTACGTTATATGACAGCGATGCTTCGGCTTCTCCCATCGGCTTGGGTCAGGAAACAGCCAGTGTTCCCGGGATGCAACGATGCGTGTTTCATCAATTTTCATAGTGTCCTGGGTGTGCCTGGTGCTCCTTGTAATGGTTTGATTTGCAACTAGTTTTTGCGCAGCAGTGATTCCTTGTTGGCTTATGAGCGTTGACATACAACAGGGATCAAACGGCATGCTGTTCTGCAGTAGAGATCCACCACCGTTGGCATCAGCGTTTCATGGCATAGCTTGAAACTATGGCCAGAGACAAAAGCAGAATCACTACAGCAACAAGGGCAGCTGAACTTACACAGAGACGCTCGCCCCTTCTGAGGCTTGGTTCGAACAGTACAACCCGCAGGCCTTTGTGCAGTCTCAACATTCGAGTCTTGGGATACCCCCGTTGCTCCATTGGAGTTTCCTTGCAGCCACTAGCCAAAAACATCGTGATTTGTTCACTTTCAGCTGCCACCAATAGTAATTATAGGGAAAACCCTTTTTGAACAAGCTATCCATTGACAGAATCTGAAGTAGTTGTCATTGCAATCTGACGAAACCTGAGCTTTGTAGATCAATCTGTTGGTGTTCAGCCCACAGATGGAGAAACATGTTTTTCGAATATATAGAGAGTAGACCCACTGCATGCCTGGTTGATTCATACAGCGAAGATCAGATCGGCGGCAATATACCCATGCTGCTGGGGTGTAATCAAATCGAGGCATTGACTATAGACAGTCAGTCTAATTTTAGATGTCCAGCAAAAAAAGTATGTCACGTCATTTCTACACCTATCATTCTTGTTGGAGGTTTTATGGTTTTGGAAGTAAAACATTTGCCCAGATCATGCGGATCATTGTGTCACCAATGGGATGATCCACCGTATGGGGCCCCCAAAATTTCCATATACTGTATGTATATAATATACATTGAATGTTCAACTAGGGTTTCTACAAGGGTATTCAATCTTAGGTGGGGAGGGGTTAATCTACTGCAGGCGGATGATAGCTACTGTACATTCCGGCAACTTTCCCTGGCCAGCACCAGGAACAGTACTAGGCAAATCATGTTCGCCCCTTGGAATCCCAGACTGGGATGGGACAATTTAGAGGAACCATCATTAATCCCGTATATTTGAGGATTTTGAGGGGAAATTAGGGAAGAAATCATTGTTTCCTGGGTGTCCGGGTTCGATCCGTTGCAGGCAAAGGACACCACCAAGGCCACACAGAACTTGGCGGAGTCTTGGCAGGCTGAGGGATGATGGGGAGATGTGTTGGGTTCAAAAAAATGTTGATCTAAGCAAAAAGACATTTGAACATGTTTGAGCCAGCTGAAATTGTGATTTTATTTAACTAACTGGGGGGGGGGTAAAAAGGAAATTTGGGATGTAACTTGCAAAAGGCATGGGATTGTCCAACTGTTTCCTCCTAGAAGTGATATTCTTTTCTGGTTCCAGCTTTCATTTTTGGGGATGGTACTGTACCCGTACCCCTGCTGTCTATTCCTACCACTTCAAATCAAACAAGGAAATGGTGAAATGGTGGGTTCTGGTAAAAAACATATGTAGTTTGAACACATCTTAACTTTGCAAGACTACCAAGTTTGACGCATGCCCACATGCACAAGAAAGTTCCGTTGCGGCCATGGCCTTGAAACAGGCACGGCTCGATGCGACGCGGGGGAGCCGGTGTCGGCAACTGCAACAGTTGCAACAGCTACAGCAGCAAAGCAGCATGGTCCAGGACCACTTGAGAGCTGGAAAAGATAAGCCGCGAGAATTGCACCCACAAAAAACATCAAAAAACTACACCGAACATGCCAGCATTTACACCCAGCATCCAGAAGGGGGGAGATATCTTGGAAATTCAATTTCGAGGGTGTATATGTTTTCATTGGAAGATTTCATTGGACATTTCCATTTCCAGTTTCCTTATGTCTTATGTCTCCATTTCCAGAGATTGCAGGAGAGGTTGCAAACCAAAGGCACCGTGGAGGCAACTGCCGCGGCCACCAAGCGGTGCTGGAGGCAAGGACCGAGTGACTTGTGGCCATGATGCCATGGCCAAGCTGCCAAGCTGTTGACGTTGCTTTCCCACCGCAGACACTGGAGGTTTCCAATGGTTTCCATTGCCAATTCCATTGACACTTCATATAATCTTTTATCAGATATGTATAGATATGTCGTAAAATATGTGTTTCATATTTGCAAATTGGTTCCCTTGGGATTTTAGCAAGTCCTCAGCCCACCTGACCGGATGAGACTCCCGATTTGGATGAACTTTTGCCAGGGATGTTGCCCAAGCTCGAGTTCAAAGCGCTTTGAACGAGGAGCATCACGTAGTGGCAGCGTCCCCAGCCCCATGTTCGTTGGTTGCACCCCCTTTACTGTTGCTTGCACCCCCCTGGTGGTTGTTCAAGTTACTTTGACCAGCATACTTCTGCGATAGGGCAAAACCACCAACCACCAATCCCAACTTACGGCAAAATGTCCTTATTTTTGTTGATCAACGGCAATTTCAAATATGTGGAGATGTTCAATCCTACCTTGTTGAATCTTTGATTCCCTCCAATTTTGTTGATTAAGTCCTTTCTCTGTCGTTTCTTTGGAAACTCCGCACTTTAATTGCTGCGTCCATGTTAAAGTCCCCGTCGCCATGGAGTTTAGCGCATAGTCCTTCCATGTTTATTGGATACAATCACCAATTTTTACTGGCTAAATCGCACGTTTTGATGAAGGACATCCTCATTTTGGTTTGAGAAAACGCAAATCCTCAATTCGGTTGATTAAGATCTCCGTCCAAAGTCTCGCTGGAGGTTTACACAGTCTTGGGTTAAATTCAAGCTCTTTAATCTCAATCTAGGGCTAGTTTAGGGTTAGCTTGAGGGCCAATTTAAAGTGGATTTAGGGTTAAATTAGGATCTATGTAGGGTTGGTTTTATTTCTAAGATAGGGTTTGTTTAGGGTTAACAAAGGGTTGGTTGAAAGTTCACCGAGGGTCTTGGTTTGGCTTGTAACTTGGCAAATTATGTGCGGATTGTATGTTCGACACATGACTGCTGAAAAGGTCAATTTGGAATTGCCCTAGGTAAGTGTGAAAATGCCACGGGCGCAGATAATATCAACATATATGATAGTTTTAGCTTCTGGAAAAACCATCCAAGAGGAAAGGAACACGTAGCATCCCGCATGGAATTGAATGCCGTCAGATGTCAGCCCGGAGCGCAAAAATCATATAGCAGGCGAAATATGCTGACTTGGCGAAATATGCTGACTGATTTTTGCAAAGCGCCAAGTGTCGTTATATGGTGTTATTGTTGAAACTCCAAAGGTTTGCAGTAAACACATGCAAAATACATTGAGATACCATACTATGGTTATTATTTACCGACCGAAAACTATATCGTGTTTGCTTCTGTGGAAAACATCCACCAAAAATCGCGTAATTAGTGGATTCTTATCTGTTCTTATAACCAAAGACCATGGCGATAGCGCGCAAGAGCGGGACCAAGCGTGTGTAGCTTCACATGTAAGAAATGGGAGTCGTGAAGAATAAGGAATCAAAGCAACAATATGGGGCTATCAGAGGCAAACAAGTGGATGTTTTAGAAGCGCGAACACGGGAAAAACAGGCAACCCTCAAGAATGACGACAACTTTCCCTCTGAGCAGCCAGCTGTCGAAGGTTTAGGGCAGAAAATGATGGCATGAAGATGCAAGACTAATCAACAACACTTTTACCTACTGGACTGTACTTGGTAAAGGTTGGCAAATGTTCCGCGAATTGAGGAGTGGCTGAAGTGACTTGAATGGATGATTGTTAGAGACCAAACTCATCATCCCTTGGCCACAATGGCATAGGAAAAAGGTTGCTGCAGCTGTTGAACCAATGGAACCATCCGGCTCCATACTGAACCTTAGCAGAAGAAGATTTCATCTCACCATGAAGATAGTTTTTGCTGTTTTAGGCACGCTACTGCATTAGCCCTGAACTCGGTACATCCCTTTACTATGTGGGATGTTTCATCTTACTTTCCATGTAGTAAGTTCAGCCATCATCCAGTAGTGGCAGATGAAGGTGGTACCTTCAGGAAGCTGCACCCCGATGGCCAGGCACAATCTCCGGTCAGTATCCGTACATCTCAGAGGTTCCTTCGCGGAGCAATGTTTGCCGGTTGGTGGTTTCCAGCATGGTTGATTCTCAACATTTCTCAACCTTACCTGAAATGACAATCGCAGTTGACTAACAGAGTGACTAACATCTACTTGGAGGGATGGGTTGAAACCTCCGACCAGTCCGAATTTCTTCAACGGTGTTGAATCATAAGGGTTGTCATTTCAATGTGTTTAAGATTGTCTTTACATTTTCATGATGTTTGCATTTGGACCTTGAGATTTGTGTGGATGTGTGATGATTTGTGGAATAAGGCAATCGCACCTGGACCAATCGTGCATGTTCTTTGTTAGTTGATCCCTTTCTACTGGCAGTATGGCGAACCTGTCCGCAGAATATATACCCAATGTCAGGATTGATATATTGATGATATATGATGATATTGCCATTTGGAAGGAAACAGGTGAAGCTTTGTTTCTGAGTGCGCCAGGCTTATCCCTTCACCCAATAATCAAATCCACACAAGAAACACTGTGTCAACTGCGGAGTAATAGTGTACCCTGTGTACTCTAAGTATCTCTTAGTAACCAGCCCGTGGGTTTATTAATCTGGGGTTGAGATGATTCATTCTGGGGCACTCCAAAATCGGATGGGATGAGTTGCCTAGTGATTCCGGCCTGGCCACGGTTGCATCCAATCCAGGTCTGATGGGAGCAGCCAAGATGCCACAGCCGCCGCAGCCAAGATGGTGCAGCGTTTTGAACTGCAGCAAGATCAGCAAGTCGTGTCATCAGAGTCCAAGGCACTTGGGGCAAAAATGCGGCAAAAACGTATGTCACTGAGCGGAAAAACATCAGGTTTTGAAAGATGTTGAAACGGTGAAGTGCAATTTGTGGACCCTTAAGTCTGAATTTTGCATTATATTCCTAACGACCTGGGTTGTTGAAATACTTGACCTGCGCGGTAAGTAGTCTTGACAAGTGCGCAATAGCAGAAGGACGTTTGGGATAGAAACGTTGTCTTAATGCATGGCGTTGCAAGTTTCCTCAAGTTCATGTAGTTCTCGCTGTTGACGGATTGCCGGGAAGATCCTTCGTGAAACCAATGCATTTTGCTGCTTTTGTAATTTTGCAAGCCTGACACTGCATGCTTGCTTGTCTTTCACCGCTTAGGCGGACACCAAAAAGTGTCTAACGTCACCTCTGAAACATCACAAAACAGACCTGTTTCACGCATGTTTGTTTGTAGTTGTTGGTAGCGGTGTTGCCGCTGCTGTTGCTGCTGCTGTTGTTGTTGTTGTTGTTGTTGTCGTTGTCGTTGTCGTTGTCGTTGTCGTGGTCGTGGTCGTGGTCGTGGTCGTGGTCGTGGTCGTGGTCGTGGTCGTGGTCGTGGTCGTGGTCGTTGTCGTTGTGGTTGTGGTTGTGGTTGTGGTTGTGGTTGTGGTTGTGGTTGTGGTTGTTGTTGTTGTTGTTGTTGTTGTTGTTGTTGTTGTGGTTGTGGAAACTAATCTTCCTTTTTGCGCTCCCGCTGGCTCCTGCTGTCCACGCATGAATTCCCAGGAGAGGCGTGGAGCTGTTTATACGCCAGCATGCGCCTCCTTTACATGGTGGTAATCTTCCAAACTATCAAGCGGCGAAACACTGATGATGTTTGCGACTTTTGCTATGAATGGGCGATAGTTTGTTTGTCAAACCCTGGGAACCGAACGGAAGTTCAAGGATGTGTTTCCTGTGCTGGTTCTTCTTATTTGCACGGTGGCAAGAGTTTCAAGTTTCTTGGGTGATGGTAACCTCAGCTGCTCTTTGCGGGTTTTCTTCCAGGGTACTTTCAGCAGGGCCAGCGTGATGAGACTTAATCCACCACTTTTTAATATGTTTTACAGCTACACANCTCAGCTGCTCTTTGCGGGTTTTCTTCCAGGGTACTTTCAGCAGGGCCAGCGTGATGAGACTTAATCCACCACTTTTTAATATGTTTTACAGCTACACATGCTACACAGTATGTTTCCTAGTTGCCTAACAATCCTGCAACTATTTCTGCAATGTCAATCCTTCAGGCCACGTCCACAGCCCAGAGTTCCACAGCCAGAGAGGCTCAAAGTGATGGATCTGGCGATGGAGGACATTGGCAGATGTTGCGAGATGTTGGCAGCGTTGCGTTGCATTGACCGCAAGAGGAACATAGATGAACCACGTTTGAGTCATGCANCTGGCGATGGAGGACATTGGCAGATGTTGCGAGATGTTGGCAGCGTTGCGTTGCATTGACCGCAAGAGGAACATAGATGAACCACGTTTGAGTCATGCAGAATTGGAATGAATTGGATATATTATACATATACCTGTAGCACCAAAACCTGCAGAATTCCACGGGTGCCAAGAAAAACCTCGGGTATGTCCACATGCCGAGGAAAACCTCGGGTTTTATGGGGAAACCTCGGGTTTTGGTTTTGAACCCGTACTAAACCCGTACTGAACCCGTACTTTACCCGTACTTTACCCGTACTTTACCCGTACTAACCCGTAGTTTCATGTAGTTTCAAAATGGGTAGAAAATACCTAAGGTTTTTGCAGGAAACCTCGGGTATTTTTGTACACCCTTGAATTTTTGCGGGTTTGAAAGCTCAAGGTATATATATATATATTACGATATATTTGAATTGTACAACTGTGCGTGAAACTCGGAGAACAGTCCACCCTCTTACACACGTTAGACAGTCAGGAATTTTCAACTCTGTGTTCCCAAGTCGGTC
>BGPT01000401.1:296752-316561 GCA_003297045.1 Symbiodinium sp. clade C Y103
TTTACATTTTTACTCATATATTTTCATTTTTTTGTTTGCAAAAAACCATTGCCAATCTAGACCACTGCAGATCTAAACCACGTTTTGACGTTGCTGAATATACATATATATATATATATGGCGTACTTATATGATATATATCATAGAAACAACATACCCCCCCACCATCACACCACAGGGGTGGGAGGGGGGATATATACACTGACCCATACCCCCCCACCCCACCCCGCCCACCACACCACAGGGGGGGGATATATACTGAGAAATCCCATGTTGGTTCCAACCTTCCAGCTTGGTCACATGTCCAACCTTGTAGGAAAACTGAGTGTGAGGCTTGCGCCTATTGACTGGTGAGTGTAGTATCTGTTCTTATCAGTGATTGCTCCACTACCATCTGAATTTCCGCTTCTGCATGGTAGCGGAGCCGGAACCCTGAAAGGGCCGGCATCCGTGAGGTACCTCAAGGTGCCTAGTGGTGGGAACATTTGTTCCATACAGCAGTGAGGACTTCCTGTCCTGGGGACATCAGTCCCAACCGGAGAGACATTTGTCTCAGTGAGGATCATGGCACTTGACCAGAAGGACGCCTTCAAGGATCTACAATTCAATGGGCAGCCATCAGGATATCGTGATTTCCGACGTAAGGTGATTCTGAGTGTAGCTGGTTTAGAGGACAAGCATGCCTATTTGGCTGGGCCACGTCTTTTATCCAGACTCTCTGGCGAAGCTTGGAGAGCAACAGAACATCTGAGTGTTGGGTCACTTCGTCAAGCTGATGGATGGTTGAAGGTCATCAAGGCCTTAGATGACCATTATAAGTATCTGCCTGAGACTGAATTGCACGATGCCATTGAAGAGTTTCTTTTCATGCTCAAGCGCCGACCGAATGAGGGTGCGACTTCCTTCTCATCTAGGTTCCGGACACAGCTGGATAGGGTTCAGACCTTGATAGCTCAGGAACGAGATGCGACGAGGAAGAAACGCAAGAGAAAATCTGGAAGGTCATCACGGCCGCATTCCCGTGATGATGAGAACAGCAGTCTTGAAGAGACTGACCGAGATCTTCCTGAAGAACCAGATCCTGCTGCTGAGCGTGCTTCGTCATCTGAGCCGCCAGCCTTTGATCCGTTTGCAGAAGAGACGCAAGAGCCGAAGGCACCAAGTGAGAAGCCTGAGAGTGATGCAAAGCCACCTTCAGCTCCTGGCCATGCTGCAACTGACCCAGCGCGATCAAAGCCTCCATCAATGATGAGTGGTGGAAGACTCAAGACGTCGAAGAAGACAAGCCGAGGTTCCTTCGAGCAGGATCATGCCTACAGTCAAAAGCGAATGCAACAGATGCTGGGTACTCTGGAGGTCGGCCATTCAAAGCCGACACCAATTTTTCCTCAGAGTGTGCTGGGACACCTGTATATGAGAAAGTATGGATTGTCACGTGAGCAGCGAGCACAGATCATTCGAGCTACCAACGGTTCGTCACGATTTTTGGATGTAGAGCGAATCATGAAAGCCTCTGACCTGGAAGATCGTAGAGCCGGTGACAAGAGTCATCAGAAACCACAGCGCCGCGAGACCTATGCGGTGCAACATGATAGTCAACAAGTTTTGATAGCTGATGACGATGAGTCTTCTGATCTGATGGATGCAGATGATGTGACAAGCGATTCTTCTGACCATGATATCCTGGCGGCCGAAGGGCCGGATGATGATTCTAATGATGAAGCTCAAGAGATTTTGGAATTGCACAAAAAGTCAAAGGACAAGTTCAAGAAAGCCTTTCGCTCTTACAAGGATTCCAAAAAGAAAGTCCGGGAGATCAAGAAGAGTAGACAACAATCCTACTATCCTGTGGTAGCATTGAATCAGCCTTCAGGGGATGGTCAGTCTGCCGCATCGACACAGGTGCCTCTCAAGCAACCCTTCAAGTATGACAAGAAGAGTTCAAGTGCTACTAAGGGTTCTGGGAAGAGAAAGCCGGAGTCATCCACGAAGTATCGAAAGGAAGAAGCCAATTTGACCGAAACAGTTTTGCAAACAGCCTTCAACTATATGGTTTCAGCGTCTGGGGAGAATGGGTCTGAAGTGATGAGTGAAGAAGTCCTGCTAGCGAGCATTCCCAACGGCTATGCCATTATAGATACTGGTTGTACCACATCTGTTATTGGTCAAGATTGCGCTGATCGTTTGAAGAAATTTCTGCAGGAACATCAGATGCCTCTGCCGGAACGTAAACAACTGCCTCCTGTAGAACTCAAAGGTTTTTCTGGTGAAGCCACGACTACAACTGAGGGTTTGGTTTGGCATGTACAACTGGGGAAACTATGGGGTACAATTACAACATATGTTGTTCCGGGACGAACTGCATTTTTGTTATCCCGAAGAGTTCTGGAAGGCATGGAAGCCCAATTGAATCTGGGGAGAAAAACCTTGACCTCCACAAAGCATGGTCTGGATGAAATGATGTTGCGCCAAGCCTCCAACGGTCATTTGTTGATGCCTCTCTGGAATCTGCCCGAAGATTGGGAACCCGAAGTCAATTTAGAGGAATCTATGCCTGCTGTTTCGAATGGTACTATGGTCCCCAATGATGACCAGATAGACCACGAAGATCATGAGCCCAATGCCGACGATGCCACAGCGAAGCCCCGCACTGTGAAGCGTCAATGCGATGATGCCAAGGACTGTGCTGCGTCCAAACATGTTCATCACCCCCAAAGTGAAGCTGGGATAAGAAGTAAAGATAAATGGGGTAATGGGGATAAACGGCCTACTAGGAATGACAAACGTAGTGCCTTGCAACACATAGCCAAAAACACCAAGAAAGGTATGGTGGATCTCCCAACAATGCATGACAGTTTGAGGATAATCTTTGGAGAAGATGCTGATGAGATCAAATATGCCTATGTTGCATATCGACCCCGTTTAGAGAGAATTCCCTATAGTGCAGCCACTGAAACTTGGTTAAGAGCGATTGTGACCCTTTCCAATGATGGCCAATACCATCAAAGTCCCTGGGCCCTGCGAGAATCCGGCCCCGAGCGCAAAGGAGTCACACCGACAAATCTAGCCTTGTTTGCCTATAGGAATCCACCAACTGCTGACCATGTTCCAAACTCAACAGAGGAACATTTGTGCTGGTGTTGTAATGATCGTGATTTGGAGGGCGGGGATAACCCTGATAAATCTGATGGGATAAGCATAGAAGCCTTATATGAAGAAGTAAACTGGGTAGAACCTGACACAAATAGAATTACCCCAGAAAGTGCCAATCTCATCCGATCCTGCATCCGATCCTTGAAGAAAACCAGCGTCCAAATGCTTCTCTCACGTGTTCTTTGCGAACCGGATACAGTGGAACGTGATTTGAAACAGTGGTTAGGCCCCCAAGCACATAAGCTGTCAAAGAAAGTTGAGATGATCGAAGTTTTCACCGATGTTGCTCCCTTGTGTCAAGCTGTTGAATCATTGTCCAAACATGAAGCCATCCGAGTCGGCATAGCTCATGGACAAGATTTGAATCGTTTGAGGGATCGTCAGCTTTTGTTGTGCTTGATTGCATGGACCAGACCGAAGCATGTCTGGTACAGTTGGCCTTGTAGCGATTGGGGTCCTTGGAGCCGATTCAACATGGCCCGAAGCGACCAAATGCGCTCGGAAATCATGAGCCGAAGGTCTCAAAACATGAGACACCTTCATGCTGTTGCTGAAGCATGGAATCTGCAAAACCTGTTGAAGGGATTCAACCACTGTGAGAATCCACTCAGCTCTGATGCCTGGAAGGAACTCCAATTGGCAGGTGATGTGTATGACATACGTATAGATCAATGTGCATTAGGTCTTAGATGTCCCAAGACTAATAAGCCTGTGCTTAAGCCAACACGTATAGTCACCACCTCCAAAGAGCTTGCTATAGAACTCCAAAAGTATAGATGTGACCACAACCATGAACATGGCCATTTGGAGGGTAAGCATAAGGGGAAAAACCTATCGGCATGGGCCGAAGTATATCCCAAAAAGTTTTGCAGAGTTGTTGCAGCAGCCTTGCATCGTGAGTCCAGCGTCTCAGCCGATCAGCCGTGGTTTGAAGAACTGTTTGCAGCCGAGTCCGAAGGCCGAGTGGAAGCACCTGACCTTGAAGAGTTGAATGAAGATGATGATGAAGGTGAAAAGTCAAAAGGTTCAAGGGGTTCTCCACTAGATGCCAAGAACATTCTCACAGCTGAGAAAGCAAAAGCCATAGTTGCCAAACTTCATGTGAATACCGGTCATTCAACCGTTGGCCAGATGATGCGCCTCGCCAATCGATGCGCTGCATCCGAGCAAGTGAAACAGGCCATAAAGAACTTCAAGTGTTCTATGTGTGATGAATTGCGTCCTCCTGCCATAAACCGAAAAGTCACCATGCCACATGTTGAGCAGCCAAACAAAATGGTAGGTATCGATTTCGTCCAAGTAGAGCTAATCCGAGATGATGAGAATGGAGAGCAGGAGGAGCTGAAGTTCGATGTTTTGACCTGTGTATGCATGGCCACTGATTTTTGTCAGCAAGTGGTCGTTCCACAAAGAGCCGGAGCGATGTCTCGAGCCTTCCATGAAGGGTGGGTCAGAGCATATGGTGCACCTGACACAGTGTACATGGACCCAGCCTATACGACTTTATCAAAAGACTTTCAACAGTACTTGAATCACAACAACATCCAGCTGTTGCATTGTGCAGCCGAAGCCCATTGGCAGCTGGGAAGACTTGAGGTCGCAAATAAAGTCTTGCGTGGAATGGCACAGCGTGTTTGGAGATCGTCGTCAAGACCGCCAGAGGAAATCATTGAAGCATGTTCATCCATGAGAAACCAGTTGTTGAGAAAATGTGGATACTCTCCAAGTCAGTGGTTTCTAGGCCATGATCCGAAGATCGCAGGCTGGTTAGGTGACGTTTCCGAACAGCAAAACTATCCGGTCCAATCTCAAGTTTTGAGCGATCCGTCATTTGCTGCAAAGATCCAACTCCGAGAAGAAGCTGCTCGGGCATTCATTGCTGAACATGCTAAGGAATCATGGAGAAGAGCATGTGCAGGTAGGAACCGTCCCATGCGGGGTCCATACCAAGTAGGCCAACTAGTCTACATGTTCCGCAAGCAAGGTCGTGGCAGTTTCAAGACTAGATATGGGTATGGCATGGTCCTGGTAGGATAGTTGGAGTTGAAAGTTCCACCAACCATTTCATTCCTCGCGTAGTCTGGGTTGTTTACAATGGTTTCCTGTATCGGTATTCCCCTGAAGCCCTTCGCCCTGTTCCTGATGATGAAGCTGAATTCAGGGAATTAGCTAAGGACCTAGCTGAGGGGAGATTACACCCCGATGTCATCCGTGCTGAGCAGCATGTCTCCGGTTCCACTGGAAGTTACAAAGACATGATCAATGAAAAGCCCACTGAAGATGACATGGAACTACAGTCTGACCTCGAAGATGAAGAAATGAATCCAAAAAGAGGGGGAAAGCGCAGTTTAGAGGGCGAAGATCAAATTAGAAGGGTTCAAATGAGGATTACTAGGTCTTCTGACTATTGGCAGAAACGTGCTGCCGGAATGCCACCATTAGGGACACTGCAGGAAGGTGACATCCCATCTCTTGTCACTCTTGAGCAGCCATCAGCAAAGCGACTCAGAACTGTGCCTGAGCAGCCTCAAGAAGATGGATCTCCAAATGAGCGAGCCGAGAGCGTTCCCTATGAGCCGTCCATTGCACCTTCTGACCGCGATGCAGCAATGCAAGACCAGGAATTGCCAGCAGATTCCAATGATGAAGAGCCAGTAATCCCCCAAGACACAATAGACCCTAATGAAAATAATCCACATGAAAATAGTCCTAATTCCAATCAACCCCAAGATGAAGTAGTGTCACCAGCACCAGAAGTAGCCAACGAAGGACCAGCAGCCGAAGACACCGGTCCACCACCACACATCCCAAGCGATGATGAAGGGTTGATAGCTGAACATGGGAAAGTAAGGGTACCAACACTTGATGTGCTAGAAGTATCACTGGATATACACCCTGAAGATATCACCGATAATCCCCTGTGCCTGTGGACAGTTTTGGATGAATGTTTGGTCGCAGCCCCCACCAAAGCACAAAAGCGTAGGGTAGAAGTGTCCATGCGAAAACTGAACGACCAAGACAAAAAGCTGTTCGAGAAAGCCATGCAAAAAGAATGGCAATCATGGGTTGAAAATAAGGTGATGTCCTTAGTGAAAAGTAGGGGTATAGATCCTGCCAAGGTGATCAAAGCTAGATGGGTATTGGTTTGGAAGAAAAGTAGCGATCCCGATGACAAAACTAAGACCCCAAAAGCACGCCTTGTTCTTGTTGGATGGCAAGATCCTATGTTGGGAAAAATAGCGACAGATTCCCCAACTCTTCGAAAGGAATCAAAAAGTTTGGTGTTGTCCATTTGTTCATCCAAAAAGTGGAGACTGTGGGGCGCCGATATCAAAACAGCCTTTCTTAGTGGTGATGCCTCAACTAGAGAGTTGTACTTCAAACCCCCAAGAGAAGTTCAGCAGTGGATGTCCCTTAGCGATGAGGATTTGTATAGACTAGAAAAAGCAGCATACGGGCTGGCAGAAGCCCCACGAGCATGGTTTCTTCGCCTATCCCGCGAAATGCAGGAAGCAGGTCTAGTCCGTTCGAGCCTTGATCCTTGTTTATTCACCCTTAGACGAAATGGGGAGTTAAAGGGGATTTGTGGGGTTCACGTAGATGACTTGTTGGGAGGAGGAGAACCAGAAATGGATGAAGTCTTGCAGAAACTCCGCAAAAAGTTGCCGTTTGGGGATTTTAGGACGTTCACAATAAGATATACAGGGATAGAGATCCGACAAAACCCCGAAAACTTCAGTATCGAAATAGGCCAAGAGTCCTACATAGAATCACTGGAGCCTGTTGCCACAAAACCTCTTGGTTCAGCTGGAACTGCCTTGCAAGACCCTGGAATCTTGCGCACATGTGCCGGTCAACTTGCTTGGGTCAGTACAGCCACCAGACCCGATCAAAGTTTTCTTTCTTCATATCTCCAAGGAGTCCAGGACAAGGGTTGTGTTTCCCACGTTCAACAATATAATAAGGCCTTGAGGGAGATGAAAGAACGTAAGGTCTGTTTGCGTTTTCCAAGCAATGTCCCAATTGACAAATGGCGCATAGTATGCATAGCTGATGCCGGTTGGGGTACACGTAGCAGTGGGGAAAGCCAAGGAGGATACATCCTATGCTTAGCACATAAAGATATCTTGGAGCGAAAAAGGGCACCATGTTGGGTTGTAGATTGGGCCAGTAAGAAACTCAAAAGAATGGTGAGAAGCTCAGTAGCCGCTGAAACACTGTCCAGTCAAAACGGTCTTGATGCCATAGAATCGTTTCAAGCCTTGCTAAGCGAAACCCTGTATGGAATGTCACCAGTTGAATTCCGAAAGACCACTCCAAAGATTCCATCATGCCTAGTGGTTGATAGCAAAGGTTTCTACGATGCAGTTACCCGTAGCTGTTGTTCGTCTTCCATTTCTGTTGAGAGACGCCTGATGATAGATTATGCCATAGCACGAGAGACCATGGAAAAACAGCACATCATAGCCTTTTGGGTAAACAACCTCAGGATGGCAGCAGATGTCCTGACAAAACTCAAGGGAGATGTAAGACCTCTCTTCGAAATACTTGAGGGAGGCACGTATCAGATCAAGGTTTGTCTTGAATCAGGACGCAAGGAAACAGCTCGGAAAAACCAAGAAGCCAGCGGTCAGCCACAGTGACCAGGAGTCCAGCGTTTGCATGCCATGTAGGTGCGATGTCACCCATGTAAAGAGTTGTTGGTAACCTTGGGAAGCATAAGATAATTCACCAAGTGATGCATTCGGCCTCCTGATGTAATCCAATAGAATTAGAGAGTGTATAGACATGTGCCGCATATCCAACACATGAGTCAAACAGTTTTGCCAGAGCGGTAAGTCTGACCACCAGTGCAGCCGCTTCACAGCTTGACTTGTGTTTTACCAATTTTCCCAAAGGATTGTGCCGCGCCTCCGCATTCTGTTGAGCCATGTCTGATAGCAAGATGCCTCGAAAGGACACCTTCGGCGATTCTCCGTTGAATGGTGATGAGATCCCTCGTGCTGCATCGTTGCTTCTTCGTGCCGTGAAGCATGGCCAAGCTCAGAAGATTCTTGGTGTGATCAAAGATGCTCCGGGAGCCAAGCCATACTGGGTTGGTTGTCATCGTGTGCTGGAAGCCGCCAGTTCCTCAGGGTATCAGGATCCAATGTCCTTGCCATCTACGTCCATGAATGACGCATCAAAGCGTCGAGTTCCTGATGACACGTCGTCATGGGAGAATGTGACAGAGAATGGTGAGAGCCTGAGTGATGCATCCTACATTGCATCATTGCCCGAGACGGTGAATATTCCTGCCCCATGGACCGATGGAAGCAGTCCCCTGCTTCAGGTCATGAAGGAAATCCAAGAAGATCCCAAAATTCCCATGCCAGCTGACATGCCGCATGTCCACCAATGGGGAGAGTGCATCTGCGAAACCGAGAAGTACCAGTCAGCCGGACTGAGCTACTATGAGCTTGTGCACAAGGCCAAGACCGATTCAGACTGTAAGCAATATCTGACGTGGATCAAGAATCGTTTTGGATATGTTCCAGGAAAGGATCAGCCGAATGACAAAATGTCACCCGGTAAAGATCTTGCCAGGTTCTTGCAAAGGATTGGGTGGACTGCTGTTGAATCCTCCACCTCATTCCAGCGTCGATTTAAGAAATAGGATGACGTTGTAGGCCTGCCTATGCACTATCCCAGGTATGAACCCTAAACTATTGCCGGCAGAGGGCGTGAGAAATCCCATGTTGGTTCCAACCTTCCAGCTTGGTCACATGTCCAACCTTGTATACATATCTGATGCCGTTATGGTTTAGGGGCCCTTTGAGCCACNTGAGAAATCCCATGTTGGTTCCAACCTTCCAGCTTGGTCACATGTCCAACCTTGTATACATATCTGATGCCGTTATGGTTTAGGGGCCCTTTGAGCCACATCTTGTGGCTGGATTCGTGAGATCGAAGCGGTGCGATGGAAAACTGAGTGTGAGGCTTGCGCCTATTGACTGGTGAGTGTAGTATCTGTTCTTATCAGTGATTGCTCCACTACCATCTGAATTTCCGCTTCTGCATNGGAAAACTGAGTGTGAGGCTTGCGCCTATTGACTGGTGAGTGTAGTATCTGTTCTTATCAGTGATTGCTCCACTACCATCTGAATTTCCGCTTCTGCATATACTGACCCATTACCATTGCCAGGGGGGGAGGGGGGTTGGAACGCTGGACCATATATACATATATTACGATATGTTTGAATTGTACAACTGTGCGTGAAACTCGGAGAACAGTCCACCCTCTTACACACGTTAGACAGTCAGGAATTTTCAACTCTGTGTTCCCAAGTCGGTCNTTTGAATTGTACAACTGTGCGTGAAACTCGGAGAACAGTCCACCCTCTTACACACGTTAGACAGTCAGGAATTTTCAACTCTGTGTTCCCAAGTCGGTCGGACCATCCAGCGGAAGTTGCTTGCCTGCAGAGCTTTAGCGAAGATGCACTGTATGCGTTTGTCAGGTGGTGGCTAAGTTGTTGCAAGTATTTCTTGAACTGGTGTAAGATTCCACAGAAACTTCTTAAAATGATGAGAGCTGATCCTAGAGAATTGTGGCCGAGGAGCTTTCAAGATTGACTGAATCGTGTGAATCTATTTAGATGACTTTTTCATACAAGATGGGAATNTGATGAGAGCTGATCCTAGAGAATTGTGGCCGAGGAGCTTTCAAGATTGACTGAATCGTGTGAATCTATTTAGATGACTTTTTCATACAAGATGGGAATCTGCTGCGTCAACAGCTCACAATTCGAATACGGCCGGGAGTGGAGTTCATCATTCTGCCCTGATCCTCTTGATTTGTAAGCTGAGAGTGGGCTCCGCAGCCATTTTGGTGTGTGGTAGTTCGTTGCCTGGGCGCGCTGCCTCGAGCTGTACTGCCTGTGGTTTTCCCAAATCTGTAAAAAGAGTTTGGGCTGATCACACAATGACAGATATGAGTGTGTCTGTAAACTCTGCAAGCGCTGCCTTGCTGGCCACTTTGGGCGCCATTATGTTTATTCAACACCTCACCGACGCTTGGAGTCATAGAGTTTCGTGGTTTTCGTACAACGTTTGCTATATGATGTTCTGATATGTTTTGTGGAATGATTAATTGATGTGAATGCCAATGTTTGCGCACGTAAGTTTCTAAAGCACCCTCTTTTGAATGGGAGAGTGGAGAGCTTTACTCCAGATATCTCTCCTTGTTTCCTACCTGTCAACTCATTCAGAAGGTACACAGGTATTTACTGACTGAATTCAATTCAGCCAGTATTTGGTGCTATTCAGGCGTATATTCTCAAGCCTCCTTTTAGTCGTTGCTTCGGGCATGAATGAACAGCAGCATGCTTTGGTCACTTGCATTTGCTACTTAGACTCATTGAAACCACTCCTACAATGTCCCTACAACATCGAGATCGCGCAGCAAACTGAGCGCAATGTAGATGCATTATCGAAGAAAGTTTTGAAGCTAAACCTTCCGACCTTATGGACAGATAGAAAAGCACTGCCGTGAAAGAGGTCCGAAGATGGAGACAGTCAGAAGATGGAGAAAGCCAGAAGATGAGAAAGTCAGAAGAGAGAAGATGCAGGTGCGCGAAAAGGTAGGAAAGTCGCGAAACACTGTGTTTTTTCCAATGTTTTGTGGCTCCGGAAGGTCGAAAAGTAGGCTCGCTAAAGCGGCGGGTGCGGAGACATCTGGGCAGATGAGAGATGAAAAATTGCACGCCGTTGCGGCGCGAAGCACATTCGGAAGTAAAAAGTGGTAAAAACTGTCAGGTTCGGACCACTTTTGGAAGTTGAGATGTGGAAAAAGTGTACGGCGTTGTGGCGTGAAGCACATTTGGAAGTAAAAAGTGTCAAAACACACTATGTTCGGAGCACTATTGGAAGTTGAGATGTTGAAAAAGTGCACGTCGTTGTGGCGCGAAGCACATTTGGAAGTAAAAAGTGTTAAAAACTGTCACGTTCGGACAACTTTTGGAAGTTGAGATGTGGAAAAAGTGCACGGCGCTGNGAAGTAAAAAGTGTTAAAAACTGTCACGTTCGGACAACTTTTGGAAGTTGAGATGTGGAAAAAGTGCACGGCGCTGTGGCGCGAAGCACATTTGGAAGTGAAAATGTTAAAAAGACCACACGATCGGAGCACTTTTGGACGTCCAGACGTCGTTTTGTGTGGCAGGCGCAAGGGATTCTGCACCTAGTGAAAAGTGAGTCAAACGCGTGGGTTTTGTAGCATTTTCAAAAATGATGGCAGGCGTGGGACATTTGAAGAGGATCTGCACAGATGCTTTTTTCGTGGCAGGCTCAGTACAAGAGACACTTCAATCAAACATGTTGAGACCGCAGGGCGCTGATTTCCTGAGATGGTTGTCATTTTGGAGCATCAGATCTTCAGATTTGCTAAGATGATTTCGCGTGACAGGTGCAGCACTTCGTATGACCTGGCTTCACTTTTTCGTGGCAGGCGCAATACTTTAGAGACATGGCATGGAAAANGCTAAGATGATTTCGCGTGACAGGTGCAGCACTTCGTATGACCTGGCTTCACTTTTTCGTGGCAGGCGCAATACTTTAGAGACATGGCATGGAAAAATCAAGGCCGTCAGCTGCACACTCAGCTTGTCATTTTTCACGGAAGCCTCGCAGAATTGCTTCGATTTTGATGTTGTCAACTTCAAAAATTGAGAAAGCCTCGCAGATTTCCTTCGTTTCGAACCGTTACCCTACACTACACTACAACTAAAATACAACAACTACAACTACAACCACAATAACCACTACAACTACACTACACTACACTACACTGCACTAAAACTACAACTACAACAACAACTGCAACCGCAACTACAACAACTACAACTACCACTACAATTACAACTACAACCACTACAACTACAACAACTACAACTACAACAGCTACAACTACAACTTCAACTACATGACAGCTACACTACCACTACAACAACGACTACCATTGCAACTGCAACTACAAATACAACCACAACCACAACAACAACTACAAATACAGCTACACCAACTACAACTACAACTACTGCAACTACAACTTCATCGACATGACAACTACAACTACAACTACAACAACTACAAATATAACCACAAAGGAAGGCTATTGAGAATTAGACTTGGCTATTCAGAACTAGACTTTGGTTCAAATTGGCCGGATATTGGCATGTGGACAAGTATACAAAGCATCGATGTGGCACAGGGGGGTCCTGCCACAAGTTTCAACAAATTAGATTTTTTCCCTCATTCACCTCTTAACTCTGATTTGGGGTTGTTTGATTTTTGATATATGATATACATACATTGACAAAATATATGTATATATATATATACATAAATGTGTGTGTATGATTTAAGTATGTAAATTTTATTCATATCTTTAAATATGCATATTTATATTTATATATACGTATATTTTATATATAAATGTTTTTTGTATGTGAACATATGTCATTTTAATATAGAATCTTCTTAGATACCTATATGTTATAATTCAATCCTGTAGTTGTTGGGCACACGCAGCACGGTTGTCTTGTTCTTGTTTTTCTCAATTGCTGGGCTGACTTAAGGAGACTCCCAAAAGATAATATAATTCTAGCGGCTCCCTGAGCGCTAGTTGGGGGCTGCTGGTGCTGAGCATTTCGCAGGGCCCCTGAATTCAAGGCGGGGGTCCCAACTCAAAAGTGGAACCACCCTACCTAAAACCTTTGATCCAAGATATGAGACGCTGGGGTAATTGTATACTATCCAAATGCCACACATATAAACCATCTTGAGTCTTGATAGACGTTTTTCAAGGCTGCTATGGCTACATAAAAGTACCATCAACCAATCAAAGTCAACTCGAACTTGCCTGACCTAAAACGATTGCTGGGCAATTCATACTGTTCCTTATTTATTTTCATGTCTCATCACCATGCACCCCCCCCTTTTCCATGACCCTCATGAATGATCTATCTGTACATTCAATGACAAAGTCTTGCGGCCCAAATCCTTGCCCCAAGAAAAACCTAAAACGAATCACTNACCCTCATGAATGATCTATCTGTACATTCAATGACAAAGTCTTGCGGCCCAAATCCTTGCCCCAAGAAAAACCTAAAACGAATCACTAGCAACACACGCGCAACTCAAAAAAAAAATGCTCGTCTCTGCGCGCGCGCGCGCACGCACGCGAGCGCGCGCGCTCACATGAGACATGTCAGTTGGACAGCCACTACTGCAGATCCCATTTTCATGGGCTAGGCCATTTTGATATTCATTGCCGTGCCAAACAATCTGACCCTGCTCCTCTCGATACGATATGCAAGTATGTGGAGAGCATTGCGCAACAGCANCAGCAATTGCCAAAAGCCCTTTTCACAGGTTCTGACATGCAGACATCCACTTTGCCCGAGGGCTTGCATGTCCTGGTTTCAGGTGAAACTAAGACATGCAACGTTTTCCAGAGCAGGTTGGCTAACAACTTCCCGACATTGGTGCTAGCACAAACAAAGTTCAGCAACCTATGGCTGGTGAAAATTTGCTTGGCTTGCATGTCCNAACTTCCCGACATTGGTGCTAGCACAAACAAAGTTCAGCAACCTATGGCTGGTGAAAATTTGCTTGGCTTGCATGTCCTGGTTTCAACCGAAACCAAGACATGCAACAGGTCTGGGAAAATCAAATCACCAAGGTTTACCATCATGGTTTGCATTTATTTTCTGGATTCAGGACATGCAGATATTGGGACGGCCCAATATCTGCATGTCTTGGTTTCACCTGAAACCAGGACATGCAGATATTGGCGGGACATCAGTTCTGCATTTTTGGTTTTCCTTTGAAATAAAGCCCAATACAGAAACAAATAGGGGACCAAACCACACATAATCAACAATATGCAGAACCAAGGCTGTGCCAATTTTGCATGTCCTGGTTTCAGGTGAAACCAAGACATGCAGATATTGGGCCGTCCCAATATCTGCATGTCTTAAATTTGGAAAAATGCTGGTCACCACATTGGGCTTCAGTGGTTTGCAAATCTTTTTNCAAGACATGCAGATATTGGGCCGTCCCAATATCTGCATGTCTTAAATTTGGAAAAATGCTGGTCACCACATTGGGCTTCAGTGGTTTGCAAATCTTTTTCCAGACCTGTTGCATGTCCTGGTTTCGGCTGAAACCAGGACATGCAAGCCAAGCAAATTTTCACCAGCCATAGGTTGNGCAAATCTTTTTCCAGACCTGTTGCATGTCCTGGTTTCGGCTGAAACCAGGACATGCAAGCCAAGCAAATTTTCACCAGCCATAGGTTGCTGAACTTTGCTTGTGCTAGCACCAATGTCGGGAAGTTGTTAGCCAACCTGCTCTGGAAGAAATTGCATGTCTTAGTTTCACTTGAAACCAGGACATGCAAGCCCTCGAGCAAAGTGAATGTCTACATGTCAGAACCTGTGAAAAGGGCTTTTGGCAATTGCTGTTGCGCAATGCTCTCCACATACTTGCATATCGTATCGAGAGGAGCAGGGTCAGATTGTTTNTGCTGTTGCGCAATGCTCTCCACATACTTGCATATCGTATCGAGAGGAGCAGGGTCAGATTGTTTGGCACGGCAATGAATATCAAAATGGCCTAGCCCACAAAATGGGATCTGCAGTAGTGGCTGTCCAACTGACATGTCTCATGTGAGCGCGCGCGCGCGCGCGCACGCAGAGTCGAGCAATTTGTTTTTAGAGTTGAGCGTGTGTTGCTAGTGATTCGTTTTAGGTTTTTCTTGGGGCAAGGATTTGGGCCGCAAGACTTTGTCATTGAATGTACAGATAGATCATTCATGAGGGTNAGTGATTCGTTTTAGGTTTTTCTTGGGGCAAGGATTTGGGCCGCAAGACTTTGTCATTGAATGTACAGATAGATCATTCATGAGGGTCATGGAAAAGGGAGGGGTGCATGGTGATGAGACATGAAAACCAATAAGGAATAGTATGAATTGCCCAACAATCGTTTTAGGTCAGGCCAGTTCGAGTTGACTTTGTTGGTTGGTGGTACTTTTCTGTAGCCATAGCAGCCTTGAAAAACGTCTATCAAGACTCAAGATGGTTTATATGTGTGGCATTTGGATAGTATATAATTACCCCAGCGTCTCGTATCTTGGATCAAAGGTTTTAGGTAGGGTGGTTCCACTTTTGAGTTGGGACCCCCGCCTTGAATTCAGGGGCCCGGCGAAATCCTCAGCACCAGCAGCCCCCAACTAGCGCTCAGGGAGCCGCTAGAATTATATTATCTTTACCCTCAGAGGAATTCAGTCGGGTCGTTAACTCTTTTTGTTGAACAAAACAACCGTGCTGCGTGTGCCCAACAACTACAGGATTGAATTATAACATATAGGTATCTAAGAAGATTCTATATTAAAATGACATATGTTTACATACAAAAAGCATTTATATATATAAAATATACGTATATATAAATATAGATATGCATATTCATATGTGTAAATACAATTTCCATACTTAAATCACACACACACACACATTTATGTATATATATATATATATCTGTATACATATATTTTGTCAATGTATGGATTTCAGTATATCATATATCAAAAACCAAACAACCCCAAATCAGCGTTAAGAGGTGAATGAGGGAAATGTGTTTTAATTTGTTGAAACTTACGGCAGGACCCCCCTGTGCCATATCGATGCTTTGTATACTTGTCCCCATACCAATATCCGGCCAATTTGAACCAAAGTCTAGTTCTGAATAGCCAAGTCTAATTCTCAATAGCCTTCCTCACAATAACCACTACAACTACACTACACTACACTGCACTACAACTACAGCTACACCTACAACTACGACTACAACTACAACCACAACACCCACTACAACTACAACTACAACTGCAACAACTACAGCCACACAACAACTACAACTTCAACTTCAATTACATGACAGCTGCAACTACAACAACTACAACTGCTACAACCACAACTACTACAACTACAACTACAACAACTACAGCTACAACCACAAGAACCACTTCGACCACACTACACTTTACTGCACTACAACTACAACTAGGACTACAACCACAACAACCACTACCACTACCACTACAACTACAACTACATCCACAACTACAACTACATCTACAACTACAACCACAACAACACTGCGCTGCCTCCAGCCACTTGTCGGTCCATCAGTGGGTTCGCTCTGCCATCCATCACTCACAGCAACGAACCTCTCCTATAGGTTTCCTATTTTTCATCACATTTCCATCATTAGACGTTCCACGTTGCAACATGTTGCAACTACCAATATGAGTTCACCATTGAGGTGAAGGCGAACGACTTCCGGTGGATTTGGTCTCAACTGGATCAATTGTTCTCAAGGGTTCGTGGTTATCGGCAGACAGTACCTGGGTTGAGAGAGAAGGGGGGGCAGGACGAATCGAAGAGATTCGAAGAGTTGTACGATTGAAATGTGTTTGATTTATAAACCTTCAAGACTGGGCGACAGAGCGCACTCCAAAGCAACGGCGACTGTATTCACAATCAAATTCACAATGATATTTTCCCCGGTTTCCTTCTGTATTTATGCGGACATACGTCCAGCAACTTTAAGGGGTTCTCTGGTAAGTAAGAACTGGGAACCTCCATATTCGCCAGCTAATCAATTCCGACCGTTTTGGCCAAACGTGTTGGTATAAAGTTAGCCTGTTGGCCTTGGAGTACACGTCGCATCATTTCTGCTGCTTTTGACAGCACGCTGGAATAGGGATGGCTGTTGAGTCTTGTTCACTCATTGTTTCCTTTCACAACTTTTCTCGCATTCATTCATGCGTTGCATGATAAACGAAAAAATTGTTTCTTGTTGTTTTGCGGCCCTGAGAGTTTCTCACACACAATTGTAAATTTATTGCAGAACATCGACATCAATATTGCTGAGTCTCGCCAATTGTGTCGCACAGACAGCAACACCCCCTCGCCCACACGTACTGGGCAGCAATTTGTTTCAAGCTGCGAGGACAAAAAAAATCGAAAGAAGAGGTATGGTTACCGAAGTAAATGTGCAATTTGGGCAAACCATTTTTCTAGATTCATTGAATTGTGGTGTTCTGTTCTTCTGCGATTTTGATGCAATACTGATGAGTCAGCATAAAGTCCTAAAGGATCAGAGACGGAGCCCGTATTCTGAGGTGCATCAAAGTCCTCAGAACTTGGTGGATGAAGAAATGAATTCAGTTCGATTGGTGCACCTTGGCTTTGGTAGTTCACAGGCGCAATCCTTTTTTGAAAAGGTCCCATCATTTCTTTAGCTCAGACATACTGAGAAGTGATGTAGGATGGAGATATCTAGAAAAAGCGGAGTTGCAGGAGAGTTGAGAGATGCAGCAGCAAAGAGTTCAGAGAGGCATCAAAATGCTTTTTGGGAAAGCTTAGCAGAAAATACCGGTTTGCTTTGTGCATGCATGGCAAGAGAGAGAGGGGGAGGGAGAGACAGAAAGAAAGAAAGAAAGGAAGGAAGGAAGGTAGGAAGGAAGGAAGGCAGACAGAAAGAGAGAGAGAGAGAGAGAAAAAAAGAGAGAGAGAGAGAGAAAAAGAGAGAGAGAAAGAGAGAGAGAGAGAGAAAGAATGAGAAAGAAAGAGAATGAAAGAGAGTGAAAGAAAGAGAAAGAAAGAGAAAAAAAGAGACAGAAAGAGAGAGAAAGAGAGAGAGAGAGAGAGAGAACAGACAGGGAGAGACAGGGAGAGACACACAGAGAAGAAAACAACAGCAGGAAGAACCCATTGAGGTCGGTGGCCGCTTTTGAATTTCTGTTCTTATTTTCTGTGGCATTCTGAATCCTGCCTGCAGGATGCAGCTGGTTAATATTGGTTGTTTCTACTGTGCCTTCCAAACCCACTTCGACAATTGCCACAGGCACTACAGCTTCATTCATCAGCCCTTCCTGCACATTACGTGGGTAGCCATGCTCGGCGAGTATATGGTTGCTGCCCAAGAACAAACTGCCATTCACTGTTTTTGGGTCTTCTCAGTGACTCTGTGCCACTCGGGTTGCAGAGAGGCGAATAATTGAACGAGTTTTAAGGTTCTGATCTTTGTTTGACAATATATATCACAAAATCAATCAATCACATGTATTACATGTACTGCTTGCTTCTGTTCGGTTTGTGGTCCTGCTCATGATTCTACAAATATGACTATGTTGTTTTGCCATGAACCAAAAAAGACAAGCACTCCGAGTTTTCTTGCACTGGTAGCTGCAACTATGGACCTACGGCCTCTTCGAGAAGTCTGCCAAGAGTTTGTCAAAGAACAAGGTGTAAAACCCCCAAGATTATTGGCAACGAGTTCATCAACAAGGTGGGTCTTTGATTTCACAAAGGTCACAAGGGTGCAAGATGACCAAACCAACAAACAGCTCTGAATTATGATGAGCGGAGCAGCGGAACTTTGCTTTGGGATACTTACAGTTGGAGGCGACCATAGTGAGGAAAGCCACCTTTTACGATGTAATTTCTTGCGGGTTGCAACAGAATAAAGTGAACGCAAACTGCATCATCGAGTCAGAGCCGATTTTTTTTCTAAAGCTGAGGCTATTTGGGTTTCATGCATGTGGATCGGTCCCCGATAACAGCAGATGGTGCCCGGAGGTTGGCTGGTTGGGAAGATGCATGGGAAAATCATCGAAATGGAATGGTGATCATGGCCTAGAATCCAGTTGGTGTATGAAATTTCCAAACGTTCGACCTTTACATCCCTGAAGGATGTGTATTGCTTTGCAGATTATGGTCGTTCTCGGCAACTGCTCTGCAATCACAAAGTTTTCTCATGGTTTGATTTCGTCGCAGCTGTGGGCAGGATTGGGCAGAGAAAAGAAGCAAATTTGCATTTGCATACGAATGATACCTGATATGGCCTGATATGTCATTCCGTAATATTCTGCGAATACATACATAACTTCGCTAACAAGGAAAATCCTAGTCAACTTCGATGAGAGTCACCACTCAGACAAAGAGCAAGCCCACAAATCTCCACCGTGTCACACCTTCAAACATAGGAAAGACACAGAAAATTGGTTTGACAACACACAAATCAAAGCACGGGCTCGGACACTTTAACACAACTTCATCCACATGATAGCACAAACACAGGTATAAATCAGTTGACACAACAACAACATGAACAAGCGGAGCGCTTTGTTTAAGATTGTGTGTGGGGTTCATAGCGTCTGCATTTTTGAAAGTATAAGACACTTCATGTTTCATGTTTTCACTATTTTGCGAAATATGCTTTTATATCCTCTTAACTCTTTTAAAAGCAAGCATATCATGACAGAAAATTACATTTTTGAGAAGAAAGCTTGTGAAACTTTTGAAATGAGCCGTATGAGTGTGCTAGTATAGAAATTATGCCTCCGTAAGTCCAGCAATTTTCAAGTTGATAATAAGAGCTATTGCATCAAAACAAAAGGACCGATTTTTTCCCCGCGCTTTGGGACCCCCCCTTCTCTGAGATTTTGGATGCTACTAGCGCTAGGGTTAAGTCGTATCAGCCTGTGAAAGTCGTATCGGGAGGCCGTGCGCCTGGAAAAACTTCAATTTTGACATCATTACACTATCT
>BGPT01000401.1:316814-330219 GCA_003297045.1 Symbiodinium sp. clade C Y103
CTTTCCACGACCTGATGTGACTTTTCTGTATCGACGCTGTGCCATGGGGATGTTGTGACTTTTCCCGCCTGATGTGACTTAAGTACGGTGTTTGTAGTTGAGCAATCCTAACCCCGGGATCACCCTCGAGCCCCTTGGAGCTCTTTGTCATCCGGAAGACAGGACCGGACCAAAAATATTCTTTTACGTTGCCAAACAACTGTATGTTGATACAACATTGCCACTTTTAAACAGCTACCAAGTGGCAAGTAGCATGACGGCATGACATAGCATGAGTAGCAACCAAAGTCAACCAAAATAAAATGTGTTAAGAAATGTGGCATATTTCAACAAATTTAAACGCAGCGCATAGAAAACAGGAGCTCCCAGCATGCATTCATGTGAAAAGGGGTGCTTGTTCCATGTCCTTTTGATCAGTTGGCATTCCTGTTCTTAGTTCTTTGGTCTGGTTTGTCTAAAGTTTCATGTGTTGTTTGTGTTTTACTTGGGGAATAGTTTGCAATAGTATCCAAGTTTCTGGTCACAAGTATATACTTATATAGTGTGTATTGTACAGTACAAATAACAGCCTCAATCAGGTATTGACACTGATGTCTGAAGGGGTTATATATTGTGTTGTACTTCTTTGCATATGTCAGACCCATTTGCTGTGCCAACACATCCAGTTGTCATGAAACGTTCGTGGATTGGTTTCAATGGCTGAATTGTAATTTCTTGCGAATAGACAGGAGCAAGACCGGGCCAATGATCAAGGGAAGGATAAATTTTGAAAACCACCTTTGAAGCAAGAGATTGGAAAGGGCAGTTTTTGAAACGTGTTGCACTATTTCTATGCAATAGTTTGTGTTTTAGCAAGGAATTGCATCAGTATCATTGTTGCTTCAAGCACGGCCTATTTCCGTTTTTATTTATTCTCACCAGCTGCAGTGCACACACCCGCACCACACGTGCTACATGATAGACAATTAAGTCACTCTTGGATCATCTGGGCCTAAAAAAATGTTTCCTTAAGCTCTCAAGTTTCTAGACCTTTGACTCTCACGCAATGGGCAAGTAAGGAAACATGAGCACCGCTTTGGGACCATTTGACCGCTACATTTGTCTGCACGTTGCCCATGTGACGTTCCATCTCAACTTGAGCGTGATCATGGCTGACGTGCCGCTCGAAGTTGTCAGACATGATGTGAAAAATCATGGGCCAGAATGTCAGGGGCAATTCACATCATTCAACGGAGAAGTTCCCAAACCACGGGGGACAGGAAAAGGACCGGCAGTATTTTTTTACTCCCTTTTCTGGACATTCAGTAGATGGATTTCAATTCAGGATCGAGTTACTCAATTCTTCCTGGGAATACTTGACATTTTCTTTGGTGTTTGGACTCAAATTTGCCGAGTCTCCACTTGGGAGCACTCGATAGATCTCGATAGTAGTGCGTGCACTTGGATTTGACAAAATGAGGTACACATCTATACCCTTGTCCTTCTGCTTTTGTGCCAGCACGATCTTGAGCTATGCTGCACAGCATGGTACGACCAGCATCTCCCGTGAGTTTCTAATGCCGCTTGTTTAAGTTCATAGCAGGTACATGCAAAGTCTATGGTTGTTGTTCAATTTTTTAACGTACTCGTAGGTCGTAGGCTAGGACATAAGAAATCATGAGACACTTCCTACAGCACACGTGCTGTGGGGAAGTCTTGGTTCAATATGTTCAATGTTGTTTGGGAGAGTTTGCGGATGTTTGCGATAAGATGATGTAAAATGATGTAAAATGTGCAGGAAGCGGAGTAGGAAGCATCATGCTCATGTCGAAGATGCTACAAGAGTTTCAACACGTACTCCGTTGGTGACATGTTGTGATATGAATCCAAAGTGCTTCTGATGCTTGGCCACCTGAAGGCTTTCCCTGGCTCGAATGATTAAACGAATGGCAAGATTTACACATTGGTTTGGACGTCATGCAGCTCTAATCCTACTGCGATCATCTGCGATCAACAATCATAAGCTTTGATCTTTTCTTGGGAGGGCCCTCACAGGGCCGACAGCAACAATGATCTGGATTTCCCCCATGTGGTGGACAATTGTGGACAATTCATTCATTGCACGTGCAAAGTGGACTTGAACTCCCTGTGGCTGAGGCTTCAAGGCTTCGAACTGTGGTGTTTCACGATTGTTCCAGGGATCATTGAGTCTACTGCTCGCAAGCGCATTGATTTGGCCATGCAGTCCAAAATGGCCAACTTGATGCCTGGCAAGAAGCATTTCACTTGGTCACACTTTGCAGGGGAATGATAATATATTTATAATATGCAAGCAGAAAAGCCAGATCAAAAAACTACATGATATTGAACCGTTACCTGACCCCGGCCGAACACGTCTCAGCCTTTAAATTTGCAAACCAAAGCACGATGAGCTATTGTTGAGTCTTTGCCGCTGTGAAACAAAGCAGCCAGATGCAGCACAAGTGGCACAAGCCACAACTTGTGCAGGATTTTGACACATTTTATGAGCTCAGCACTTCACAAGGACGCCACGACACGCCATGACACGCCAAGACACGCCATGTGCATAGCCTGAAGAGCTCAAGCTTTGGCCGCTTTGGCTCTGTGGATTCTGTGGGCTCAGGATGGTTTCTGGCTTTCGCCGGATGATCAAAGGGCTCTGCCGCTGGGCCGCAGCCTTGAGAGCAGACATTGCAAACGGCTATGACACACAAGGGCTAAAGAGAAAGATCAGAAAGCAAAACAGAAGTGTCACATTAAATTTGATTTCATAGCTGGATCGTCAAATACAGGCAATGTAAGATAAGGTAAGTTACAAAGTCAGACCGTTTCAGAATCTTGCGTCAACATCAGCGGCCCAGGTCAGTCTTGTATGTGTCAATCCCGCTATGAATGGATTATCATGATTACACGTATATAATATTGTAATGTAATGGAGCCAGGACTCAATAGCCTCTTTCGGCAAATTGTGTTTCTGATCGAAGCTCACAGTTTGCTGATAGAAGACACCAGTGCAGTCTTTGTAGTCTTAGACGAGGATCAACGCAGAGAGGGCCTTCACCAGCAGAATTGGGTTGCGGAAGTTGAAACATGTTGTAAGGATTCAGGTGGAATTTGTATGATTTAGTGGAATTTATACAGACTGATTTATATATTAGATTGCTGTTGTACATTCTAGTACCTACAGTCCACGCAGTGATCCTGATCACCGAAGCAATCAACTACTAAGGCCTTTGATGAATGTCAAGCAGAGCTGTGCAAGGTTAAGCTTAGAAAATGCAACACAAAGCTATGGGAAGTGAACTGAGCTGTGATACAATGTCTTGAGTCTGCGCAGACTCACTCAGTCAAAACAAGATTGTCTTTGGATATATTTGGGTCTCTTGTGCTTCTTTGGCACTGCCATAGACTACATTGTAATTATTCCAAAGGTTGACATTAAATTTCGAGCAAAACTTTCTCCAGTCCTGCGACAGCGAGTCCGGCAAAGCACCTGTTTAGGTGACGGTGATTTGCTGCTAGATAGCAACTTTTGCATTCGTGGCAGCTCAGCATGCCTCCAACGAATGCTTGGGACGACTCGTGAATCATGGCGGCATGTAATGCTGCTGACTGCAGTAGATGGCCTCATGAGCTGAACCTGAATCTGTTAATCTCTTGTTGTTCAATGTGACCATAAAGGCAGAGGTGACTTCATGTTGGGATGTAAAGAGCTTAAACTCAGATCTGGGGTGCGACAATGGATCTCTTGAATCACCTGTTTGGCGACTTGCGCAGTAAATACATCCCATGCGGGAGAAACATGTGTGAAGCAGCTTGTCCCATTTCAAGTTCTGGAAGTTCGACTGTAGTGCAGCATGGGCTGACCACTTTGGTATGCTCTTGTGCTAGTATTTCTGATATTCAGTGGAAGTCTTGGCACTGAGGAATTCTCCGGCATTGTTTTGATGGAATTGATGGTGGAAGAGAGCCACTCGCAGACCATTTGGTTGTGTTCCCCTGAAGTCGTTTGCTGAAGACTTTCTGGACAGTACAGGTGGCACAGTCGTTAAAATCTGTGCAAGAAATCTCCCGGATTCAAACCTTTTGCATAAATGTGTAGCTAATTTATGCTAATTTGAGATTTTTTTGTGCGTGTAGAAAAGCTCTGCAGGCAAGCAACGGTTCATTGATTTCATAAAGAACTCGTCAAGGGATGAAGATCCTGGAGCACCGCGCTGCCGCTTGGTTGGACAAAGACAGAAAGTTCATCGATGGCACCGGGACATTGTACTGTACAGAATTGGTACGAAATACAGACTACTCAGTTGAGGTTTTGTAGTAGAATTGTCATTTGAAATGTTGGCTACACGTATCAAGCTAGATCATGTTTTGTTTATTTAGATATATTTAGATTTAGCTTTAACATTTGATACAGGGCTGAACTGTGATTTCAAAGAAGAATCAATACAAGGGGGGATGTCCTCTAAAGAGTCCATGGGCAAGTTGGGGTGAAGCTGGGGTCATTTCATGAAAACCATGATCAGGTTAGTCTGATACCTTGGTTTCTTCCGCCTCAACTTGCGCTGGTATATCAACCTTTGAGCTGGATCATGGCAATCAATATGGCTAGCTTCTCCTAAGATCTCCCGAGTATCTCACCCACATTGTCAGTACTATTCCGTTTCGCCCACAGCGACTGCAAGAAATTGCCATCAACTATCAGAGTTGTTTTTTCTTCGAGGATGCCGATGAGATCAGATGAGCTAGTCATAGCCAGTGCATTGTAATCTTGTGTAGTTGAAGACCTTTCTTGAGGCCTGCGGGTGGCTTTCAAAGGACACAAGATTAGCGAGGTGTCCGTAGATGCTTGTCGCAGCAAAACTTCTGGGAGAAGTGAAGGTCCGCTCTTTTGGGTTTCTGAAAGCAATGAGTGCCTCCATGAATCCTGAAATGTCATGAAATGTCCATGAATTTTCTCCAAACCATCCTCTGCATCCCCATGCAACAGAACAATGTCAGTTGCTCAACCGATTTCCATGCAACAAGTTCCAAGCTGTAGGAAGGACGGTCCACTGAACCGATCAAAGCGTTTGCAAAGTTTCAGGTAACCATGAAAAACATGTTCAGAGCTCTGATGCAAAGATAAAAGTGATTAAATATGATTAAATGATGACGTTTGATCATTCGACTTCAGAACCATTTGTGATGGACCCATTCACTGGATCTGAGGACCTGTTTCATGTGGCAATGCCCGATCTACACGTTCCTGAACCTTGCGTTTAACCTTGGACAAATGTTGTTTTTGCCTCCGGCTCTTGTCTCTTTTGGGGGAGATTAGATCTAGAAAAAAGTCTCACTGCTGACAGAAATGTGCATCAGGGATCATAAGGGGACTTAAAGACACTTCGATGATCTTCGATGAATCTCTTCATAGATCTTTAGAGTTGAAAGGCAGCCAAGTTTGTATCAATGGAATTCAATGGATATTAATGGTCTTAAAGCATGGTACCTTCTGGGACAAGCCCAGCTTCTGGATTTGCTCAACTTGGTTTGTTATCCAGTCGTTGCTGCGTAGCCAAAGCACTGGCCAAAATCTGGGTCGCTGTTCGGTACGAATGAACATTGAATGAGCTCAGGGGAACCACCACCACATCATCGCGTTGGCAGAGGATGCTCAGCCGAGTCCAATTCCTCTGGCCGTACCACCGGCACAGGCGGGGAGTTCCTTGATGACGGGAACGATTTCACCCCGTTTCACTACGTTTCACCCTGTTCCCTGATGTTCCGGGTGTCAGAATTAGGTACCCCAGCTTGGGTGGTGCACTTCAACGGGGGACCTGTGGGGTCCTGTGCCTCAATTTTTTTCGCCTTTCATTGCCATTCTCGTCGATTTTCTTTTGTGTTTGTTTGAATGTGATCTTTATATGGTTTGAATATGTTTGAATGCATTTGATATATTAAGTAATTATATGTTGTAAATACTTTCACACTTTGCACAGTCATAAAGTTCCAGAAGCCTTCTTCACAATCTCAACCAAACACATCCCACCAGGCAAGCTGTAATAGAGTCTTCTAAGATCTTCCAAGTAGCACTTTCCAGTTGAGGCAAAAGGGAATCTCTACAGCTCTTGTTGGATTGCCTTTCTGTGGACCCTAATTGGGCAGTCGAAGATAAGATTAGTAAGCAGGAGGCTGGAAGGCCAATCAGGCCTCCATGCTTTGTGGCAGGATCCTCCTCCAACACACAAAGAGGCTCCAGTCGAAGGCATGGTTGCACAAATCGGTCACCATGTCACAACAATTTCTCCTCACGCGGCTGCAGTTGATTGTTGGATAATGGGTAGTACAGAACTGCACATTGAAAGGACTTGGAAGCATTTGGAATGTAAGTCCATGTAAGTCCGCAGAGCCTGCAGTATTTGAAGACATCCAATGTGTTGCTGACCCGGTGTCAGGTGATCGCGTTTCAGCACGTGGATCTGCGACCAGCTGTGCAGAGGCAGTGGAATCATTTCAGGAGATTCCCCCAGAGAATGCAATGGCTCTACCAGAAGATCCCCAATCTCACATATCTCACCCTCAGAGTACGAAGAAATACAATGGATCTTCTTTGTTTGCTGTAAGAATGAATTGGACTGAGATCATCTGTGTTCATCCCTTTTCTGGCGAAGAAGTGAGATGCCTGCTGTCAATTTTTACTATGTTCCAACCCTGCTTAGCTCTGCTTGTGCTCTTCAAAAAGTTCGAAAGCAATAAGCTAATTTGTTGGCTGGAACTGCCCTCACTAAGTGGCTTTAGGCGAAGATGCAGGTTTACCGAGACTTAGAAAATCTTAGAAACCCAGAAGGACCTTCAGGAGTTTTGCTCTGTGCAGCAAAGCCTAGCTATATACCCGTTTTCTTGTTTTTCAGGGAGTTGCATCAAGTGGCGAGTTTCCATTTCCAAATAGTGAAATCCCTTCCAGCGGAAAAAACACTGCAAATCCATCTCCACAGCAAATAAAGCCACCTGTTCCGCAAGGAGCTTATTGAGATGAACTTGTTTTTGGATCCCTACCAAAAGGATGATGCCTTTCTGGATGAGCTTTGCCAGATAGAGTGGACTTGCAACTGGGAGTTTGAAATCTCAAGACTTGAAGTGGATCTTGATCATTCTTGATCGCTGTGAAATTGTGCCGCGCCGTGGGTTAATTCAGCAATTCTGATTTTGAGGGCGCAGGGTGTAAACTCTAGGAGTCTGATCGTTGCAAGTCCCAACATACTTCCCCGTGGGTCAGACCCATTGATCCACTCATAGTCATTGTTTTACTAACCACAAAGATTGCGGTGTGCCCAGCTGCCTATGTTTGGCCATGTCAAACGATGAAATCATATCTTTTGCTCACTCTGTGGTCAGTCCTCTTTGGATGGAGACTGGAGATGGGTAATTGCTGATCCCGGCATGTGAGGACATACGTGAAGCTCATTTCAAGTTTGAACGAAAGACTAGTCTGCCTCGCATCAGTCGCGGCATGCCGACTTTGAAGCGCTGCCTGGCAAGTTTGGATTTTTCTGTTGGGGTTGCAACTCGTGTGTTGTAGTATGCCTTCGTTGCTACCCTTGAAAACGGTGCTTTAGGATTTCTCCTGAAAAATAAGGCATATTCAGCTTGAAACAACCCAACCCAGAAATTTTGTCCATCCTGCAATCTCAGCATGTCCTGCATTTACCCACAGTGTTTTGGTCCAGTGGTGATTTTGACTGGGTGAGTTGAATGACATAGCTGGTGGAAGAGGTTGGCATGTGATTCTGTCCAAACATAATATACCGAAAGTTTTTCTGTCAAACTTTGATCAACTCTGGGGCTTCTTGGCAAGATGGACAGAAAGAGGTTGCATTGTATCAAGTAGAACAAGAACACGGTTCATCACAAATGGCATGGAAGAACATGGAAGAACTATGAAGAACTCATTCATGGTTAGAGTCGGAGACGTCCCCTGGGCCCAAGGATATGTGCATCCCAGCGATTGGGAGACTGCAGCTTCGCTTGGATTTTCTTCGTCTCTTTTTGAAGAAGAACTGATTGGAAATCCATTGGGTTCTGAAATGTTCTGAACATTTCTGAAGAGATTGATGGTTGCGTGAGTTTGCATGTGTTCGATATTTGTATGTGAACATATTGGAGTTGCACATTGTGTTTGGATCCTGTTTTATCCTTTTTTCATTACTGAATGACTGCAAGATAGCATGATATAGCACGTGGCAGTATCATAGTGACCCTTGAGTACCCACGACACCTTGTTTCTTTCAAGATGCTACATAAAGGAGTGGGTTTAGTCAGAGTCCAAACACCATGAAATATGAATGTATGCTGTGTGTTTGCGGCATTGATGAGGTGTTAGACTATTCTTTCTGTTCCTTCTTCCTTCTCCATTTTCTCTTGCTGCGGGCGGATCGAGTTGCAGTACCGATGTCATTTCTTTTGCTTAGGAAGTTGGGTCATATGTGGCAAGGTACAGTCGTGGATGCCTGATCTGGGTACCTGCACTTCGACTTTTCTGATGTCAGGTCTAACTAGCCATGAATTTGATCAAGGTGTCAAGTTGCTTTGGCCCCCGTTTTTTTTCTGCATCATTGTCAAAGAGTAGCCCTAATCTCTTGTATATCTATATGTCTTGTACTGTCTTGTCACCGCATATCCATTCCTCAGAAGAGTCAAAGATTGCTCCATGAGTTTTGACGATGCCTTCGTTTGGTTTGACATCTTCAAGCGAGGTTGATGCCTACGTGGAGCAAGTGGTTTCCCACATTCGCACAACTCCCCCAAAAGAGTCAGGGGAGCCCGCTGAATGTCCAGCTTTAGATCTTGGCCCATTGCTTCTCCGACTGCCGGGAGAGACTCGGCATGTTCAAAGGATCTGAAAGCAAATCAGCAAAGGTTGCATGCACATGAATGAACAACAATCATCCACAAATCAACCTGACCACTTTACATCACGTCTATGTCCATCCCAGAATACATTGTAAATCAGCAAAGTACTCTGTACTATATGAGTTCGGCCAAATCTACGGAGTCAAATCCGTGGTGGTAAACATCAAAAGTGTAGCGAATAACGACTTTCACCTACAATATGTTTTGGTGTTTGGCGGTGTTTGGTTTTGACAGTTGCTGAGCCACCATCAGAATCATCAGAATGTGCTGTTTCAGACTCAAAATCAGGAAGGTCAGGACATGTCAAGAGACCCACCAGGATCGTGACGGACCACGCTGTTTCTGAGCATTTCTGTGCAGGTTGCCCGTGGCAGCATGCTGAGAGGGTAAGATCAAAAGCTTCAATCGGACTATAATCGGACTTGTTGTTATACTCATCGTATCCCATTGTTATACTATGTCAATATCGGGCACTGTCATTTGACATCAGAAAGGGACGTTGTGGAGGCCCCATCTTTGACATAGTTGCCTCTCAATGCATGTTTGAAAAGTTGGCCCCCTTCCAGCACGACGCATTTGTAGCCAACCAGAAGAGTCCAATGCACAGAAACTGGAACATTGGAACTGAAAAGATGTGATACATAATATGGATGATCAGTTGGAAAAAATAGAGACAGGAGCAAGACACCTCGATGCAATGAAAGTTGAAATGCCGTTCAAAATATGTTTGGAAATGCTGATCGTGTGCAGTAAAGACCAGCCTGCTTGCTCGAGGAAACCAGAGCATATCTCTATGCTCGATCTGCAACTCGCACTTGACTTGTCAGGGATGGTGCTGGGATGTGCTGGGCAGGAGGCAGCTTTTGGCAGAGCTACTCAAATCTACTCCTGGGCTGCAGTGTCCATTGTGACAGGGAGGGGAGAGATGGGGAGAGGCATCAGTTCAAAAGCCTCCCAACCATGGTGTGTGCCCGACCAATGAAGTTTCCGCCAAAATGAGTAGGATATATTCAGAGCATTTCAGAGCATATTCAGAGCACATGTCCCATCCATCCGAGGTGAAAGTCAGTAGTGGAATTGCCTCAGAGCTACCGTTTTCAGAAGGTGGCCAGCCCCCGGCAAACAGATTGCGGGTACAGCTTCACGTCAGCGAGTTTTACACCGGTGAATGACAGAGGATGGAATGATAAGGGACGACAGTCTCGCCGACACTGCGCCGTGTGCATACAGTGACAAAGCTATGTTTTCATCTCTCTCGCTACTCTCGCTTGCAGCCCAGCGGACCATGGTTCTGAGGGGCTTGCGGCCTGTGTTGATGCAGTCAGTGTCGTTTCGCAAGCCAGGCCAAAAAGAATCAAAAAGAGATGGGCAGTTCAGCTCGGTTCAAACAAAATGATTCAAAATGTCCAGCTGAATTCTTCAGATATCGCATGATATCGCTGCATAGCTTGAGAAGTTGATCGTAGTATTCGTTTTTCATCTTTTGTACTTGTATAGATCTAGACAGTGTTCCTTGGAGCGTTTGTGTATGTTTGTGGCCTTCAGTCCACTTAGAGACCTCGACTCTTGTTCAGCGAACCAAACCTTACAGAAATGGAAAGGCGAGTGGTTCAAGGAGATTCATGGAGATTCCATGTTCTGAGGTTAGTACCACCAGCAGTTCATACCAGTTCGTCATCATGGAATTTACAAGAATGGCATGGGTCGTCCGTCTACAAAGCCTTTTTGGGGGTTTCAGCCAATGTCTGAAGTGTAGTGCAGTGATTGCCAAAAAAAGATATATGGTCTCTATACTGTATAGTAGACATATATAATTTTGCTGCATGTGAGTTACCATAAGTTACCCTCTTCGAGATTCTGTCGAGCAAATGAAACGAGGAGCATGCCGAATCAATTACCGGTTAAGTTAGCCGGTCTATGATGGTCTATGCAATATACGTTCTATATAGTCCACCTGCAATTTTGAAACGCAACTGGCTCTTTCTGGCACAATTCTCCCCCTATTCAATCCCTATTCCCATTTCGCAGAAGACTCATGCAGCCCCATTAGATCCCAATAGTATCCATTGGCAATGGTGACTTTGTCCATGAACTACAGGGTGGGCTGAGGAGTAGCACAGCCACTCCCGCTGCCTTCGGGCATAATTAGAATTAATTAGATATAATTAGTATCCATGGCAGTGATGGGTGCGCGTTGATTTCCCCAAAAACCTTCTCTCGATCAAACAGACTTCCATCCTCTAAGGATGCCGCATGGCGCTCCACTACTGGGACGCCGCGACGCTCTCTCAACACAAAGGGCGTGACACCTCGTGCAGAGACACCACGAACGGCGCGACAGCACGAAGCTGATCCAAAAAGACAGAGTGTTATCAAATTTAAACATTGCATGGCCACAGAGGCAGCAGCTCATAGATGCTTGTTTAGGCAGTGAATCCGACCAGTCATAAGGTCGGGGACTAGGGGACATGAAGGTGCCTAGCCCAGGCCTTGCCACAGCACTGGCCAGACGGCCAAGTTTCAAGAGCAGCATAAACAGCATTCGTTCATTTCATATTTCATATTGTTTGTTTGGTGCTCAAATGTGGTCAATCATTCTTTATGATTCTGAATTGAGCAATCAGTGAGTTTGAGAACTTGAAACCTATCAAACATGGCTAGCTTGACCTGTGAGGAAAGACAGATGATGACAGATGCTTATAGTATCATATATTCTGAAATGTGCTGACCCATGGTTTTCACTCATAGCAAATTTCCCTCACCGCACAGATACCTTTCATGGTACAACCTCGCGCAAACATAGCCTAAAAGGATTCTAAGATCAAAATAGATCGGATTGAAAAGTGTCAGCTGTCAAGGAACTCTGGAACTGCTCTCAAGTTTCCGAGCATTCTCTCGGTGGCACTAAGGAAGATGGTAGAGAGGGGGATGCTTCATGCCGGCCACAGACGAGGCCGTGGTCCATGGGTTCTCGCCTACTCTGACAAAAAGAGAACAAGAAACATCAAAGAACATGCAGATAAAGAAACTGGCCGCACACCAAGAATCTGCAAGAAGATAGACTTTTCGTGTCTTGCCCCTGCTGCAAGGGCTTAGGGGCAAGACCCGTTGTAGGTTCTGCAAACCCTTGATAAAAACCTGTGACCGATACAACCTCAGGATACCTCAGGAACAAAGGCATTCTATACAAGTGATGGGCCGTGAAATGCTTCCATCTTCAAGGTAACCAGAAGGATTGGACTGGCACATACTGGCGCAGCTGATTGAGAGGTTAGGCATGAATCAATGGCACAACTTGATGTACAAGATTGTACAAGTAACAAGTTGCAAGCCTTGGGAATTCGGGATCCTTTGAAAACTCATCTGATACAGCAATCCTCAAATAGCGCCGCCGGAGCGCGCACAGGTGCTGCCTTTGAAGGACATCACATCCAACGCATACCAACACACAACTAAACGAGATGGATGTATTCTTGTACAAACTTAATTTGATGCTGTCAGCTTGCTAGCTTGTCCAAGAGGCTCACAAGCTTTTTGATTCAAATCCACGCCATGAAACATGATGAAACTTACTGTAGTTGAGCCTTTGAGACTTAAACAGCAGGTCCTATGGCTTCAGGATTTGAATGGATTTGCAAATGTATCGTTGGACTGAATTGTCCGAGATTCACCGGGGCAGATGCAGCTGCAGGCGAGCCCGAATCCGCGAGTTGCTGAAGCGCCTGAACTTGGCCCAGACGCCCTGCATGGCCGATGTGGTAAGAGTTGACGCGAGACAGCGACAAGCCAAGGAGCTCACGGCAGCCGGCACACTACAGCTGCAGCGCACGAGGGAATGACCTTGGTGAATTATGTGAATTCAAGTCCTTCATCAAAGATCATTATGATGAATCATCAAGGTAGCTCTTGCATAGCTCTTGCATATCTCTTGCACATTGCCTGTCAGTCTCATACCGATTGCGTGACCTGGAAGGAGCGACATCTGCGATTGGCCGGAAGCAGCTCCACTCCGAGCACAGGTGAGGCTGAAAGAATTGGGCCTCGAAAACGAAGTGCCATATCCATATGTGAGGTGTGACTTCGGAGTCTTAGTCAGATTGAAGTTGCCAGGTTTTATGAGGTCCAAAGAGCTCGAGATTGGAATGCAATCGTTCAACATCGTTGAACACAGGGTGACACTATACTATGTGAATATATATATTACGAAAGCCAGCCGAAGGCCTGGGCTGAGTATAGGTATAAGCGAAGCGAAGCGAAGCTAATCTGGGGGGTGTGGGGGGGGGGGGAGGCTCTGATTTGGGCCCGTTTGGGAAGGTGAGGCCAGAGCCTGGCTGGGGAGAGCAAAAAAACGCGGTGGACGGAAGTTTCGTTTTTCGNGGGGGGGAGGCTCTGATTTGGGCCCGTTTGGGAAGGTGAGGCCAGAGCCTGGCTGGGGAGAGCAAAAAAACGCGGTGGACGGAAGTTTCGTTTTTCGGAGCTTGAAAGGGAAGCTCCATTTTGGGCACTTTTTGGC